>WEKY01017828.1:327420-356946 GCA_013390045.1 Picathartes gymnocephalus | reverse complement strand
CTGAAGCACGTAAGGAGCGGGGAGCGGCGGGTCGGGACCGGGCAGAGCGCCCAGAGCTCTGCGAGGCTGGCGCTGGGAATCGTTAGGGAGCGGGGGAATGACTGGATTTAACAGTCAGGGGGAAAGGAAAATTGTCCCGTGAGGAAAACTGATTTTTTCAACGCCCTGTAAGTGGCTTTAAAAAGAGAAAAAAACAAACAACCAAAAAAATCTTGGCTGAACAGGTGGCTTTGTGTCCTGGTTTGCTGTGTCTGCTTCCTGCTCCCCGAATTACGTGAAACCGTTCAATATGGGAAGAAAAACGTTTGGAGAGTTTTGTGCGTTGGGAAGGGAGGATTTGGGCGGTAACTTGGTAACATTTGGTCCCAGAGTTTGGCGTGTGTTTTGCAGCGCTGTCAGAGCTCCCCAGCTCCTGCCCGTGCTGTGTGAACTGCTGGGTGCGAGTTGGATTCTAGCCTGGTTTGTTTCTGTGTCTGGACAAAGCATGAACGTTGGAACCGTGGAGGAGAAATTACCTGTTTTGTTAAAATCTTCGTGCAGCCTCACCCTGTGCTGGCACTGCAACAGCTGAGGTGGTTTTTGGGGGGAGATCAAACGCTCTCCCCGTGCTTTAAACAATAAGATCTTGATGGAAGTGGCCAGAGGGTCACTGAGTTCTCACTGTGTGGAAGGGAAAACGTGCCCAGAGCAGGGGAACACAGGCTCTCTGTGTGTCACTGTCAGTCCCGGTGGTTTCAGAGCCACTGGGCTGAGTTTGGAATTGGAACTGGAATTTGGAAGCTCAGCCAGGGCTGGGTTTTGCTGCCCTGATTGACAGCAGCAGCGTGTGATGTGGTGACCCAGGGCCAGGAGCCTGGGGCCAGCACAGCCTGGCCTGGCAGCTGCACCCCTGACCTGCTGCATTTCTTCCTGAGGGACGTGGAACTCTGGAGCTGTCAACCCCTCCCTATGGGAGCACCATTCACTAAATCACGTTTAATTTGTCTCTCAAGCCTTGCAAAGCGTTTTTTTACATAAAACCTGTGCAATAGGAGAAGATCCCTGTGATTTGTAACCAGTTCGCTCCCATTTGAAGGGTTCAAGGTTTTATTTCCTGGGTGAAATAAAGGTGACCAGGAGCTCTTCCAGTACCTGAAGGGAGCTGGCAGGAAACAGGGAGAGGAATTATTTACAAGGGATGGAGTGCCAGGTTGAGGGGGAATGGTTTCACATGGACAGAGAGCAGGTTTAGAGACAATTTGATAGCTCAGGGTGATATTTGATTTCAATCTCTGCTGCTCTGTGCAAAAATCCATCCTGGAGTGGATTTCCATAACCATAATGGATAATAAATAGTTTTATGGAGGGGAGAAACAGACCTGGAAAAATCAAGGCTCCTGCTCCCGGACTGAGTCTTGATAACACCTTGAGATAATTTCCACAGCCACCTGTTCCAAGAGACTGATGATTTCATTCTGAATGTGTCTGAAATCCTTTTTTCAGGAAGCAGAGGGAGATGTTTGTAACAGCTTCGAACTGGGAAAGTGGCCACTTTCCCCTCCATAACATTAAAATGCTGGCTGATCTCTGAAATGCCATTCTTGATGTCTTTATTTGCCCTAAATCTGATGTTTTGGGGACTTTTGTTAGTTAAAGAAATAACTTTCCGACTAGTCTTCCCCCTTACCTGTAACATTTGTTTAAACAGATGGTGTAAGCCACGCAGGTTTAATAGGAGGGAGCGTCAGGGCTATTTTCAAATGTTTCTGTTAGTAAAAGCAAAAAAAAAAAAAACCCAAAAAACTTTTTCATAGTTAAAAACAAACAAAGCCTTGTGGTTTACCAGAATTCCAAGCTTGGCAAGAGGTGTTTGGCATCACCAGGGCTTAGGATTTCAGCAGTTGCTGGGACACCTGAGACAAATGTTTGTCACCTGCCAGGCAGAGCAGCCTGCTGGGAACTCCAGAATTAAAAAGAAAAGGTGAGAACTGGTAAAGGCACTGCTGGTCAGGTGTTTTTTCTATTTCCAGGGCATTTAAAATGTGAAGATAAGCCAAGTGTGGTGTATGTAGTGCCCACATCTGCCCTATTATTCTCTGCAGTTGTTACTAAAGTGGTTGGAAGAACAGGAAATAAAAATCAGTGTCCACAGAACTTTAATTTTTCTTGCTTAAACTTTTACCTTACTGATTTTATGATTAATTACTGCCCACATTTATTCTGTGACTGTTCCCACACACTCCTTTATATGTGCTGGGGGAAAAATGGAAATGGGTCTGTGTGTCCACCCCAAACAAACCTGCCCTTTTCAGCTTCTCTTACCCTCAGGATCTGTACCAGGAATATTCTGAGCCTGTTTTCAGAGCTGTTCCACTGGTGTACCCAGGCATTTTGGGCACCTTATCAGTACCATTACAGGAGGTGCTCCCAGCTGTTAATGTGTTTTTTGGCCTTGGTTCAGCCTTTCATGAGCTGGAGGATCCCTGAGAAGCTCCTGTCAGACAAAGCAGGACACAGAGATTCTCACCTCAATCTCAGTGAGGCATCAGAACCAAACACAGGTTCAGGTGAGGGACTGGAATCCCTGTTGGCAACAAGAGTGTTTTGTTTGGGAAAGCACCAGGGAGCTGAGTTTTCCATCAGCTGCAGTCAGCAGGAAAGGTGGTGATGGACTAAAAAGGCTCCTTTGTAGGAGGCTGGTGATGAACAGCACGAAATGCTCCACCAAAATTAGGGATTTCAGTGGCATTTCTGGGAATGGCTCTGTTGCACAAAGGGTGAACATTCCCTTCTGCGGACACGGTGAGAGTGGCTTGGTAGAAACATTGAGAAGTGTCATTAAAAGCTGTTTGCTGCAAGGTCAGTATGAAGTGTCCTGTTTTGTGGTGAGAACAGCAGCAGCAATTTCAGGTTGTTATTTCTAATTTTGCCTTTCTGGAATTGCAAACACTTTGCTTTCTTTTTGCACTCAACAAATTGGAAGCCTCTAGATGCACTGATGGAATAATGTTCCTGAAATCTCTCACTGTGCATCTGGAGCCACTCTGGTGTGAGGAGGAGGCAGCTCAAGGCCTGTGTGAGCACTCTTTTTTCAGGATTCGAACTGATTTCCTAGTGAACTAATTGACATGCAATTTAGAATTGCAATAAGGGAGTGAGCACACAAAAAAGAAATCCATTGTATTCTGATTATTTATGGTTGGGAAGAAGAGCTGTGAATAGAACTTCAGTTCAGCCCTTTCAGCAGGAACCCAGGTTAGGGCTCCAGCAGCCAAATCTCTTGATTTTAGCTTGAAACAAGGTGCAGTTTAAGGTCAGACAAACCAAAATCACTGCTGGCAGTGTCTTGTTTACTCTGAGAGTAAATAATAATTATGAGCTGAAGCAGGGAGTCTGTCCTGTTTGGGCACTCCAAATGAGAACGTACTGCATCATTCCAGCCTTCCCTCCTGCAAAACACTGCTGCTCATGGTAGATTTGCATTTTTACTTTGTGATACCAGTTTCTGCTCACTAAGAGTGCGAGACTTCAGTGATCTGCTGCAGAATTAATGTGGCAGTGGGTCCTGGAGCATCCTTGCTTTGGTCCAAATCTCCAGCGCTCCCAGAATTTAGTGCGAGAGAGATGTCCTGAGAAAGCACAAATCCACTCACACAGACACAAATCAAACCTCATTTTCTTTAATAAAATGCTTTATGTGCACTGACCTCTGGCTTAAGCTATTGAGAAGCCAGGAAATGATGCACAGTTTGTATGTGGAGAATCCTGAGTGCCAAGTGATTCACGAGGAGCCTCATTTCTGTCTTCTGATCTGCAATATTTCTTGTCTCCTGCAGTGTGTTCCTGGGAGCTTGGAGGATCCCAAAACTGTGACACATCATAAGCTGATCCATGCTACTTCTGAGAAGGTGCTGACAGACACAAAAACAGTGTTGGAGGAGAACATTCAGGACAGAGGTGAGATTGTCTGGCTTTCAATCTTATCAGTGTGGAAGGAGGAGCTTGGGTTCCAATTGGCGAATTCCAAACATTTATAAGATTTGCTGTCTGCCTTTACATGGGAGGCTAAATAAGTGGAACTAACACAAAATTAATCTCCAGGAAGAGTTGAATTTTTGGGGAATCTTCCAGGAGCTGCTCTCCCAGCCTGTCTAACCTGGGGCAGTGTCCTTCTCTCACAGATGTGTTGCTGCTGGTCAGGAAGAGGGCGCCGACGCTGCTCCCCAAGATGGCAGATGTGGTTGCAGAGGAGAAGGTGAGCCTGAAACACTTCTGATTAATTAATACTTTATTGTTGTTATGTGGAAGGGTTACTGTGCTGTATTCTCCTTGGAGAGGAAGATGCTGCCAGTTAAATTCTAGAGGAATTGCTTCCTCTTTCTTCCAAACGTAGAGGTAGCTGATTTTGCATTTTTCGCTGTTATTCTGAGAATGTTTGCCTTGAAATAAGACACACGGATACACTCTGTTGAAATGTTATAGATTTGATCTTTGGACAAATGTCTAGTAACTAAAATACAGTTCAGCAAGTGCCTTAGTTGGTTTGAAAACCCAAGGAAATATGTTGGCTTGCTGCCAGGTTGTGTTCTGCCTTTAGCTCTGTGTGGCTTGTCACCCTCTAACCAGCCTCTGGAGCTGCAATGTTGCCCCTTACTGTTTGATTTTGTTTTATTGGAGCTGTTCCTGAGGGTCAGGAAGGTATTTATGCACGTTGATGTATCACATAAACTCAGAGGCTTCCAAGTTCTCTGGGATACATCACTGTCCCTTTTTATGCTGGAATTCCCCTGCATGTTTAGTTGTGAGGACTGAAAGTGGGGCAGCCCAACAGGCCCAGTTGAGCTCTGTAATTACAGGGTGATACTGGAGCTGTTAATCCATGGCATTACAAGTGACAGAGCACTGCTTTGTGTCCTGGGGAGGAATATGAAACTCTGTGCTGTGTTCTGTGGCTGATGAAAGCTGCTCCTGTTCCCTTTCCTGCAGAGGAAGCAGGAGCAGAAGGCTCCTGACAAGGATGCCATCCTCAAAGCCACTGCCAACCTGCCTGCCCGCAGCGTGGACCGCACCGTGACCCACCACAACATGAGGGATGTAAGTGCTGCATCTGTTTTAGCTCACACAATATCCAGTATTATCAAGATCCAAACAGGCTTTTTAGTATTTATACATTAATTTTTTTAATGCAGCTCTCTTTTCTCTATACGAGAAAATCGGATGTCTGTAATGTATATTAAATAGCTTAAGGTTTAGACACAGCTTATGCTATTTAGTGGTAATAAAATACCGTCCTGCATTATGATTTTAAATGTTTTGTTTGTGCTTGGAAAAAGCCTCAGAGCATATTAAAAATCTGGCAGATGTGAAGTTAGGGGGGTTTTATTTCTTCTGTCTTAAATAATTCAGGGGTTTCCTGTGGTTTTTTTTCCCTTCCTTGAGCAGTGCCCACGGGGTGTGGTAGAAATAAAAGGATGTTTCTGCCCAGGAGCTTTTGCTTCCATGTAACACTTCACAGGAAGGTCCCAGGCCTCCTGAGAGACTAAACAATGAAAATCAAGCCCTAATAAAGCAACTTTGTGTACAGAGGGTCAGGCTGCTGCTGTGTTACTAACAATAGATACATTGAGATTCATCCATGGCTGGTAACTTCCTGTCTAAATACTTTGACAGTTTCCTTTCTTGCAGTTCCAGACAGAGCTCCGGAAGATTTTGGTGTCTCTCATAGAAGTTGCACAGAAATTGCTAGCACTGAACCCAGATGCTGTTGAACTGTTTAAGAAGGCAAATGGTATGAAGACATCTTAAGAGCTGCTTGTTCAATCCTGGGAATTTGTTTCTGGAGCTTAGGAATGGGCTCACAGGGAAGTTCAGACACTGATGTGGTAGCAAAGCTGCTGAAAACTTTGTGGCAAAAGTTTCATCTTGGGGATAAAAGTCATGGGTATAAAAGGTGCCTTTGGGATGGGTGAGAAGTTCCATTTAAAAATTATTAGTAAAGAGTAGTTGAAAATGCGTAAGGATGTAGTAAAATGAGGAGAAATTGTGGCTGTTGATCAGGTTGATGGGAAATGCTCATCCTTGAGATCTGCTACTGCCAGATGCAGCTTAATTTCTAGAGAAATGCTTAATAGGTCTTCAGTGAATCTCATATATTTAATTGTGTGGAAATCCCATGGTCATGGGAGAGTTAATGGCCTTTTGTTTGAGATCTTGAACACATCTGGACAAAGTCTTTGTCCTGGAAGAATCGATCTGAGCCGGGGCAAGCTGAGAGCAGCAAATTACATGATGAGGTGGCAAACTGGGGGCAGAAACAAAAGGAGGGACAGGAGAGAGAATGGGGGTTGAACTTAACACATGCCATTCCATTGACACAGGGGTTTATGTGAGGCTGGAGTGAGTCTGAGCTCTGTTTTGTTTGTGTGTGTGCAGCCATGCTGGATGAGGATGAGGAGGACAGGGTGGACGAGATCGCGCTGCGCCAGCTCACCGAGATGGGCTTCCCGGAGAGCAGGGCTGTCAAAGCCCTCCGCCTGAACCAGTGAGTGCTCCAGCACCTGCCTGCCACTTTCTGCTCGTGCTTTCACACAGATTTGCCTCTTTTTTGTCTCCTTATGTGGGTCACCTCACTTGAGATTGGAGAAAGCATTGACTCCAAGAAGTGCTGCCTCAGGGACAGTGCAGGTGGCACAGGGAAGGGGGTCAGGGCTGGACGTGCTCTGCAGGGTCTGTGGGTCACAGGGCTGCCAGGATGGCACTGTTTCTAAGTATCACAAGTATCAAACTCACATTTTCTTCAGCTTTCAAAGTCAAAATTTACAGAGGAAGAGGCAAACTTGGCCCATCCACATTGGCCTTTCAGCTGTAGGAATATGCTTTGTGCTGATCTTTAAAAAATTCCAAGAATACTGTGAAGTCCAGAGAGCAAGTGCAGGAAAACAGGAGGTTATGTAGTTCTTCTCATGCCCCAAGAACAGCCAACTGTACTGCCTCACTCCTCAGAGGGGTTCGTTGTGCCATTCTTGAAAAATTTTGATGATAGAGTCCACAATATATTCCAGTGACACTTTTCCAGTATCTCAGGAAGACTTTCTCCCCTGTTGTCCTGCAGTTTTCCTGTTGTAACAGAAAAGCCAAATAGGCAAAGGCTCTCCCTTCCATCAACATGCAATAATCCCTGGGTGTCACATGAAATTACACATTCCTTGTTATCTTTGCTTTTTCCTCTCTTGGGAAGAGGTGTTTGGAGCTCTGAGGATCCCTTAGCTGGAGCAGTTACACTGCACAGCAGCGATGCTGTCACACCACAGTGTTCTGCTCCCTCTCCCTAAGGAACAGAGCTGGTGGCACCTGAGATGTGGCTCCAGTGTAAATTTGGAACGTGCTTTGCTGGCAGTTTTGCCCACAGTTGCAAACAGCCAGTGTTTCTTTGGGAAACAAAGCAGGTGCTGCACAGACTGAGGTGACTCCCTCAGAAATGCCTTTTAAAATCCAGGTTGCAGGTCCAAGTTGGACTTGGATCCTCTCTTTTCCCAGCTTCAGAGAAGAGTGTGGGTGCCCAGAGCATTGAGGTGCTCTGAGATTTGCACTAAAACTTTATTTATGAGTTTCCAGGTACTAATTAACGTGCAGGTGCATCCACCACGGGAATAAAGGAATGCATGTGGAGCTCTGCTGTCCCACCCGGGCCGTTCCTCATCCCGCTGTTCCCGCGTGTTTTCCAGCATGTCGGTGACCCAGGCCATGGAGTGGTTGATAGAACACGCTGATGACCCTTCTGTGGATGCTCCTCTGCCAGGTCAGGCTCCTGCAGAAGCCCCAGCTGAAGGTGCTGCCTCCTCTGCTGAGGCAGCTGCGGGTCCCAGCTCAGGGGAGGGCGGGGAAGAGGCCAAGGATGAGCTGACGGAAATCTTCAAGAAGATCCGGAGGAAAAGAGAGTTTCGTCCAGACCCACGGGTAGGTGCTGCTTCTCTCCCGTGGAACTGATGGGATTGGGAGGGGTTTCATGGCACCATGAAATCCAAATAAATGTTTAGTTAATAACTGGAATGGAACCTTGGGTAGATGGGTATTGGGCTGGCTTGGCAGTGTTTCAGTGGAAGTGTTTAGGGAGTGTTTAAATTTGGGGATTTTACCTCGGGAATGGGTTGCTGTCTGGGTTAGCAGGATATCCATGAGTGGCACTGGTACTGCTGCACCTGGAAACTCTGTGAGGGGACTGAAGTGAGCTCCAGACCCCTGGCCTTGGTATTTTCACTGCAGCCTGGGAAGGAAGGGTGGCAGGACAGGAGCAGATCCTTTGGCTGTAGAAAAGGCTGGATGGGGCTCAGAAAAACCTGGACTAGTGGAAAGTGTCCCTGCTCCTGGCAGGGAGTTGGAACTGAGTGATCTCTAAGGTCCCTTCCAACCCAAACCATTCCATGATTCTGTGGAAATGACAGAACATTATTTTAGGGAACAAGGAAAAGAGCACCACCAGCAGATTGAAGTCTTGCAGCAAGGACAGGAGTTGTCCTTTTTCCAGAACACAGCATTAGGTGCAGTGGGAATGTGTTGTTCTCCCACTGGGAACTCACCAGGAGGGGCTCTGTGCCATCTGGCACCTTGGGTTTACAACTGGCTCTTCTGAGATTTGGGTTAAGAGCTGCAAACACATTTGATGGCCTGGGTGCAATTTCTAAACAGTGAAACATTCTCATCCCAGTATCTGGGTATGTTTGTCTGAATACATCACATTTACCAGCAGTGTAGTAAGTCTGGGAAGTGAAATTAAATGGCTGACTAGAACCAAAAATGCACCTCAAGGCTGATCTGTCAGTGAGATGTGAAGAGCTTTGTGACAGGAGTTCCAAACTGAGGTGTTTTCCTCATTTTCCTTCTCTTTTCCACCTCTTTTTGCCCTTTGCCTTGCATTCAGCTTCCAGTGTTGAGGGTAGGAACTACCTTCACTCCTAAGATTTATTCTGCTTCCATAATAAAGACACTTTTGATGTAGAATATTTGAAAACTTTGTCAATAAAATTCCTGAGTGCTCTGCAAACAGAAACAACGAGGGTTTTACTTCACATAAAGCTCTGCACAGAAGGTGTAGGGATATAATTGCTCTCATTTCTGTTCTAAATGTAACATTTATTAAGCTGTGGGGTTCTGCTCTAGGCTGTCATTGCCCTGATGGAGATGGGATTTGATGAAAAGGAAGTGGTGGATGCACTCAGAGTGAACAACAACCAGCAAAATGCAGCTGTGAGTACAACATCCTTCCCTCTCCTGGCTGCTCCCACTGATGCTTCTCATCCTGGAACTGGATCATGTTTTGATCGTGCCATAAAGTCAGCTCCTACTGGGGATTCAGGAGCTCAAATCCTGTGCCTGTTTCAA
This sequence comes from Picathartes gymnocephalus, assembly GCA_013390045.1. Taxonomy (NCBI): domain Eukaryota; kingdom Metazoa; phylum Chordata; class Aves; order Passeriformes; family Picathartidae; genus Picathartes; species Picathartes gymnocephalus. The sequence goes on along the minus strand of WEKY01017828.1, from coordinate 347,589 downwards.
ATCGGATACACAGCTGGAATGAGTACATTGGAGAATTTGGACTCCTCAGAGGAGCTCAGGGTCTGTGAGGTTGAGGCTGGCTTTTCAAAAAGCCGTTGAGAAACTCCCTCAGCACAGTCTGCAAAAGAGATTGTGCTGTCATGAGAGAGGAAAAGGTATTCCCAGGAATAACTGGTTTAGGACAGGAATAAATTCAAGTGTGTAAATGACTTCCACAGTTGCTGGAATCAGAAAACAGGAAGTTTTTCCAAGATTGATTGGTCCCCTGCTGTGCATTAAGGAAAATTTTGTGGACACAGCTGACAGCCAGGGAATCCTCTCTTCAGTATCCAGTGCTGGCTGCTGTTGGAGAGAGGATGTTGGGCTGGGTGGTACAGCTGAGTGTGTGAAAAGAAATGTAAAGCTCAGGCTTTAACTGGGAGAGGGAAAAGTATTTTTAAAATGCCACATTAACAAAACTTCTGAGTAGAGAAACTTTGCTTTTAATGAAATCTGATGTGCCTGATGATTTCTTTCAGTGTGAGTGGCTGCTGGGAGACAGAAAACCTTCTCCAGAGGACTTAGACAAGGGCATTGACACCAACAGCCCTCTCTTCCAAGCCATCTTAGAAAACCCAGTGGTACAATTAGGGCTCACCAACCCTAAAACTCTACTAGGTAAGTCCTCTGTGGGTTCCTGCTGGATTTGCCAGGAAATCAAAGGAGAAGCTGGATGGTGACAGCTCCCTTTGGGGGATAGGGGCAGCTCTGGAGCCTTTTCCTCACTTGCAGCAGCTCTGCTGTTTGTTTGCTCCATCCTGCAGCTCAGCTGAACCCAGAGCAGGCCTTGGGGCTGTCCCAGAAATGATTCTAATTCCCCAGGATTACACTTGCTGAACTCAGAACTTTACTAGCTGCTGGCTGCATTGCCTTTGTGGATTTAGGAGACCTTTTGTGTGCTCCCTTTGGCCATGAGGGGAAAAATCAGGAATGTCTGTCTAGAACTCTGATTATTTCAGAAAAAACAAGGCTGTCTCCTGCTGTGCAGCTGCCTGTGTGTGAGGCCTGATCACTGAGACAGAAGGGAACTTGTGGAAAAGTATCCAAACAAGAAGGCTGAGCTAAGGCTTTGCCTATCAAAATGGAGATAAAATGGGAGAACGCCCTTCCCCTTGCTTGGGTTTCAGCTCAGTGGGTAAATTCTGTGTGCTCAGGGTCAGAAAGGCTGTGGGCACAGTGTGTGCCCAGCTGAGGAGCCTCACGGAGCCCCAAATCCCTCAGGAATTGTTCTTTTTGATGACACAGAACAATGACTGGCTCTGTCATGAAGATATAAAAAGTTTTACATTTAATATTTGGCTTCAAAACTTACTTGAAGCAACGCTTTTAAATAAAGGCTGTGTGCACAGCTCATTCAAGAGAGCCTTTAAAAATACTGCTTTAAATGTAATTAGGAGAGTTTGCAAGCCTTTAAATAATTCAAGAGCAGAACCTTCCCACTCTTGATTTCTGAACAAATGGTCTCTTCATTTCCAACAGGGGTTCCACACTGCAGCTCAGAATATAAATAGAAAATGAAATGTTATTATAGGAGCTTGTGGAGCTTGGATGAACATCAGAGAATATATTCCTAATGATACATCTGCAAGTTGCTTATGCCACAGGTTTTAATAATGAGGGTTTGCATTTAATGAGTTCCTTACAGAATATCGATAAATCTTTAGTTTTAAGCTTGTGAGTCTGTGCAAAAGAAAATGAAAGTTCTGAAAGAGGAGATTTGGATTTTATTTTGGGCTTTCCTGGAGGCAAGTTGCATGACCTTGAGTAAGGTATTAATGAGGAGCCTTTCAGAGGTGCTGGGCACTTCCAGCTCCCACTTGGGCTTTGTGCACTGACACTCCTGGGAAAATTAAGCCTGACTTTGGGCCAGGCTCTTACAACACTGACATTTTGGTGACTGTGCAGATGCTTTTTTTGTCCCATTCTGTGATGACTGGCTTCAAATGTCCAGGAGCCCAGCTCAGTGGCTGTCAAAGGGCTTAAATCAGTGCCTGGCCCAGATTTTCAGCTTGGCTCTTGCAGTGGCTCTCTGGTTCCTTCAGCATGAGTAGAAAAGTCAAAACTAGAGGAAATAAAACAACAAAATAAAGAAAACAAACAGCAAAGCTTATTGCAAAGACAGAAAGAATATTAATTAAATATTTGGACTACTCTCCCTGTTCAGAAATTGAGGTAATTTTTCTGCACACCCAACCTTTCCCCTTCTGCCTCCCTGACATCCCTGACTCTCCAGACACCAGGAAGGAGGAACAAGATGCTGCTTCCCTGGTGGCTTCAGGGGCCTCTCTTAAAATATAAAGTGCTGAGATTTGGAGGTTTAAGGGTCTTCACTTGTGCTGGCTCTGTGCAGCCTTTGGCATATCTGCTACTGCTTCTTGCTGCCTTAATTTCCTCTCCAGAGGAGCCACGGGGCAGCCAAAGGGCAGGACAGGGAACAGGCAAGGGGTGACTTGCTTTCCATGAACTGTCATGGTTAAGTACCAGAGAGGAAAAGGATATTGGTGCAAGAAATCCAGGCTGGGATAAGGAAAAAGCTTTGATCAGAGAAGTGGAGCTGCAGGAGAATATTCAGGAATGGATGAATTTCATGCCATGATCCTGGAGACGGAGGCCTGGACACATTTGTTAAGGCTTTACCTTTTCAACCCCATGTCCTTGAGGTTTTGTGGGCTGGCCTGTAATCCAGGCTGAGTATTTAATCACTGTCTGCAGTGAATTTAATGCTGAGAAATGAGAAAAGCACAAAGCATCATCCAAGGCTTGGAGCCCTTGGGAATGCACAACGTGTATCCCCACCATTCCTGGGCACTGCCTTCGAGCTGTAGCTATTCCTCACTGTCCTGCTGTTGAAAGCTCCCAAACATTGAAGGACTAATTGTTGCAATCCTTCTTTCTTGGCAGCCTTCGAGGATATGCTTGAAAACCCCTTGAACAGCACTCAGTGGATGAACGATCCCGAGACGGGGCCGGTGATGTTACAGATCTCCCGAATCTTCCAGACGCTGAATCGCACGTAGAGGGAACTTCCAGTGCACTGTGCCACTCCCCCCTGGCCCCCACTCGCCCTCCACCTCCACGGGAGGGTGCCTGGATGGTTGGGAAGGGGTGGATGGAAGGGAGGGAGGCAAAGGGGGAGATCCTGGCTGGAGGGGCCTCTCGCACGAGAGCTTTCGTAGTTACGGCCAACAGGAGTGAGTTGCCTTGTGGATTTAGTGTTAGTGGAAGAGGTTTGAGGATTTGTTTATGTTTTCAGGTATTAGGTTTAAAATAAAGTATATATATTAAAAAAAAAAAATAGGAAAAAGGTTATGTGAAAACACTTCAGAATCTGATTGTTGGAAAGAAATATTGCTCGTTCAAAAGGCCTGTGACAGTTTTCTGGCCAGTTTTGCTAGGATCTGGCTGGTGTTTACAAAAGGTCACTGACCACTAGCATAGGATGTAAATCATCTCCATACAGTATTAATTTATGGCTCTTATCAAATTGCAAAACTGCTTTTTACAAAAAAAAAAAAAAATTGATTCTTAGGAAATGTTTTTTAAAAGCCCAAATCTTGGGAGAGCAAGCACATTTCTATCCAAGCTTGTTTATCTGGCATTCTAATTTAAGCAGAATCATTCAGAGATGAAATTCTAATAAACACCATTACTTTTTCCTATTTATTTGCTGCATTAGTGTTGTTGCAGTCGCACTGGGGTTGTACTTGCAGGAGGTTCTCTGTCAGGTACCATAAAAGGTGCAGGATCTCTTTCACCACAGAATTCACCACATCAAAACTTGAATTCCCAAGTGGCTGCAATTCCTAAGCTCATGCTCTGCAGTATCCCATTGCAAGGAAGGATCTGTTCACACAGTGGGGGTTTTTTTCCCATTTTTATGTGCACAGTTTTGGCAAGGGGCTCACGGGGGTTTTATTCTGCTTACAAAAAAAGCAGCTGATTTGCATGGGGGTGTTGCTGGTGATCTGTAAAGCAGCAGAACCACACAGGTTTTTATCTTGTTTAAGGTATTTAAAGCACGCTTGAAATTGCTGTCTTGGAGTTAGAAGTGGGTTTTCTTTATACTTATTTTTACCATGGTCATACCAAGAATGTCAGGCTGGGTCTTTCCTATTTTGCCCGAAGACTGACTTGAGATTTCAGAGAGGAATTCTGAGCTATTAAGACCAGGATTCACTGTGAATATCCAGCTGGTGTTTATGACTGGGCTCTGCAGGTGTTCCTTTCTTAGCAGCCTGCTAAAAAAAAGGGGTTTATTTTCAACTTAGTGAAAATAATGTGATGTGATGATTGACATCTGTCATCATCCCTGCCATGCCTTGTGCTTCACAGCCCTGCAGGAAAGGCAGAAGAGGCAAATCTTGCAGAGAAACCAGGTGGAAACCCTGTTTTTGAACAGCACAAAGGTGTCCTGTCTAACAGGGAGATCTGAGCAGCTCTGCAAGTCACCTCTTCAGGTGTGGGAGGGATTTATGTGCAGTTGGAGTTTTTTTAAACAAAAATGCAACAAGATGCAACCAAAACCCCACAACAAGTTTTGGCCTGAACTTGGCATCTGCTCTGTGCTGTTATGCAGCTGAGGCACTGAAGTTGCCAATTTCTCATAATTAATATGAAGGGTGGGGAAATCAAAACAGCCTGAGATTTTATCTTGTCTTACTATCCCAGGATTCTTTTTTATTTTATTTTGTAATTTTGTATTAAGCTTTACAGTTGATGACTGCTGAAATATTTACTTCTACATTTAGAAATTCCACGCTTTATAGAGATACTTCTTCTGTTCAAATTGGACAGTAAAACCATTTTTGTGGGCTCTTGCTAAGAATAGACTGACAACATGACATGAAATTATAACCTTGTCCTGTAACTGAAGCCAGGAGTCTGATCCTGCACCCCAGTGAGCTCAGCAGGGCCACTCATGAGTAGCTGTGACTGAAGGTTGTGGTCTTATGAAAGGTTTTGATTATTTAATCCTTTTTTTTTTTTTTTTGCTTACTCCTGAAGCTTTTTGCCTATAATAATACCAGAAGACTCTTCTACTTGATGCCCTTAATGTTAGAGAGAAATGTCCTTCTCTACAGTCAGGATTCTGGTTAATATTCCTTTTAATGAGTGTGTTTAGAAGGCAAAGTTGGGAAGAACTACCCTGTAGTTTGGTGAGAGGTTTTTTGGCTTCTGAATGGATAAGGAGAGGTTCAGTCTTAGCAAACAGATCCTTTGGTGCAGCTGAGGCCCTTGAAGAATGTAAAGGCTTGGGAAATGCTGGGTTTGATTTCCATGGTTGGACTGTGGAGCTCAGAGGGATAAAAGTGCTCAGAGCTGCTCCCTTGGAATGCCAGGACCCCTCAGTGCCACTGAACTGGTTATGAAGTGTGGGGGAAAGCATCAGTAAAACAAATTATCCTTGTGTGATAGAAGGTGAGAATGCCCAGGTTCAGCAGCAGCAGTTGGGAGACCGCAGGGATAAAGGAATTCTGCATTTTAGGATGCTGGGAGGCTTGAGAAGATGTGGTTATTTTTGGATTTTGGTGTTCCAGAGCTCAACACTTCCACAGCTGAGGTGTTGTTTGGGATGACTTTAAACAGAGCCCTGCTGGGCTTGTGGGAACTGAAGTTTGCAGTGGCCAAAAGCTGAAGGAGACCAGAATTTAGGAGGTGTGGTGTTTGCAGCAAGGCACAGGAGTTGAATTCAACCCACCAAAAACCACCCTGAGGTCGAAGGAATTGATGAAGACATCAGTGGTGCTGGGGTGTGAATTACACCAGGGGCTGTGTGCCACCACCCCAGGAGTGGCAATGCTTCTTCTCCCCTGAAAATGCAGAGGGGAGTTGAGTCCACTGTGCTTGAAAAGGCACAGATTGGCCCAGTTTTTAGAAAACCTGCAAAAACTGAGATGTCACCACTCTGGAGCTGGAATGTACAACCACAGGGCACAAGGAATATGTGTGGCTTTGCCTGGTGAAGAGCTGTCTTGTTCCCTGGGGGATCTGCTCCGAGGGCCACTGAGAGACCCCTGAACTCATGGGATAGATTTTTTTTGTTAAATAAAACCAGCAGGTTTTGTGAGGAAGAACTGCTCACAGCAGTGAGGATTTACAGGCTCGGCTCCTGTGCTTGCACCTCAGGTGTTCAAGTTCGAGCTAGCACAGACATGTCAGAGTTAATTTTCTCTTAATGTGGTCAAGGGACTATTTGGAAGCCTGTGAGATGGAGCAGGAGGGAGATGGGGTGGTAGGTGACTAATAATGTGATTCTTACAGCTCCTGCTCTTTGCCCCGTTGGTAGCCAGACAATCCTGTACCTTTTGATGTTGCAGGCCTCTTGCAAATAGCCAGCTATTCATTGAAATATATCTAACTTATAAGTTCATCATCAAAACACTGATCTTTTTAATAGCAATGTACTCTATGGAAGTTTGTTCTCAGGGCTTCGTATTTGTACTCTCTTTTTAGGGGGATGAATTTAAAAGGATGTATTTGGAAAAAAGGCCGGCTTGGACCTTGATTGTCCTGACCTGTGAGCCCGAGCTAGTGTAACTCTCCTGCTGAACCTCTCTCCCTGGTCCAGCCCAAAGAATCTGCCATTCCTCCTCTCCTGGTGAGCAGGGACATGAGTCTTCCTTTAGGATTGCTGCCTCCCTCCATGGGATGGTCACACGGGGTGACCCGGCTGCTTCAGGGCTCGCTGGGCTTTGCACCATTTCAAGGACGTTTGTGTTCTCCACGCTGCTGGAAAATTGACCTGCACGGTTCCCAAAGCAGCCAGCAGGGCATTCATTCCTCCTCTGGGAAGGTGTGAGGTTCTCTCCTGCACCAGTTCCAAGACCTCCAGCTCGTGGCTTCTTCTTGGCAGCCCCTGTCACAGACCTGTCCCAAACCTTGACCTCCCTTTCTTTCCTCCTCTCCTGGAACCAAACTTGCATTTCAAAGATTGATTTTCATATCCAAGCAACTCTTTAGTGGTTACTGAAATCCTTTTTAGTTAGGACTGTTACAATTACTTTTTTTAGGCGTTGTGATCCGTGGGCTGAGGATCTTTTAATGTATTTTGGAAGCTGTTGAATTAAGCATCGCACCAAACGAATGTATAGCGACACTGTCAGCAAACATGGCCCGTGGAAGAGGCACAGGTTGCTGTGATCTCTGCTCCAGTGGCAATTTTCCCAAAGTCTTGTGCACAGGATAGCCAGTGTTTCATCCAAGGCAACCACCCTGGTTTTCTACTTTTAATAATAAATACCATTTTTGTTAACGAACAGAACAGCGGCGCTTCCAGCTGGTATTTCCATCCCACTGAGAGTTCCTGGAGCTTTGGGGCTGGAGATCCTGCCTGTATCCCCCTCTGTGGGACAGCTCCTCCTCAGAAGGATTTGTGCTGGCTGTGGCAGGGCAGTGGGGAGCAATCCCCACCTCCCTGCACGGGATGTTATGTCCACGTGAATGTTCTCTTGGTGGTTCTCACCTCCATCCCCACACCCAGGTGTAGCAAAAGGGGTTTTTTTTAAGGACCTCTTGCCCTAGGTTTCAAGATCTTCAATGCAGATCCTGTTTGCAGCATGTGAACTTCAGTAAATGTAAATGCATTAAATTCTTACTGAATTTGGGTATAGTTTTATATCGTGCTCTGGGGAGAGGGAGCAAATTGGATCACGTTTTAAACGCAGCCCCACAAACTCAAGTGTCTCTGTTGCAGCAGGTAACAGAGGCCTGTAGGAATTTTTAATTTGCATATTTTTATCATGGCTTAATCAACTGTACATGAATGTGATTTGCTACCCAGTACTTCCCACGAGGCAGCACCAGTAAAATTACATTGCAAGGTACTGACTTCACATTTTTTCATTTCACCTGTGTATAGAACAATTAGGTACTGCATAGGATAACTTTGATCTGGCTCATGCCGGTGTGTGGCATGCACAGCTCCTCCTAAGGTGTAACATTACTTTTCTGAAGCTTAAACTAGGGCAGACATCCCTGGGCCTGTGGAATTTGGGATTCATTCTGGCCACGCTCGCCTGGGTCGCTCCCTGAGCAGGAAAACCAGCAGGATTTGCTCCCTCCAGAAATCCTCCAGGCCGAAAGCAAGGAATGCTGCTAATTTGTGATAATTTTAAGCAGTTGCTGTTGTGTTCTGAAATATATTCCTGGAAGTTAGGGAGGTGTTGGCAAAGCCAGACCTGTTCAGGCTGGAATTGTTGTGTGTGGAGACGTGGAACTCACAGCTGGGGCTGGAATGAATGCTGAGGCTTTAAACCTGCTCACACATAACCCCAGACACTGATGTTGTGTGTGCTGTACATTTATAATATATCTTCAAAATAAAGTTTTTTGATTTATTACAAGGTGTTCGGAACCATCATTTGCAGGAGCAGCAAAGGTTTATGGATCCACGTTGTTCAGTGTTCCTTGTACCTGCAGGTTGCTGGAATTGTTTTTCAGAAAGTGGGGTATTTTGAGAGCTGGTCAAGAAACTTAACACAGTTTGTGCAGGAGATCCTGGTTCAGCAGCTGGTTTTGCACCTGAAAGTTATTTCTCTCTTTTTCATGAAAAGTTGCATTTGGGGTAATTCATTGCAAAGACTTTGTGAAACACAATCTGGTGATCCCCTGGGATGTTCTGATGCCATTGAAGATGGATTTATCTTGACAGTTGTTGACTGATAAATTGAAGTCTTTTCTTTCCCAACAAGGGAGCCCTCATTAAGGAAAACAGCTCCAGCAAGCAGCAGCTGGTGGGATGCAGCAACTTGCACGTGATGTAACCAAAATTCCCATCTGGCTGCCGTGGTTGCTGGGGATCTGGGAAGCACTTCCAAGCCTTGGCCCCCTCTCTGGGTGCCTTGGAGGCAACTGATGATGATGTAAATGAATGAGCTTATTTCTGTAAAGGAGATAGAATCTGTAGAGTTCATTTGGGGGTTTGGGGTTTTTTAATTAATGAGCATTTTCTCCCCATGTTCAGGGCAGGAAACCTGCCAGCAGCCTGTTTATTTAACAGTTACAGCAACTGCTGAGGAGTTCAGAGTCATTTTCATTGTGTCCCGTGAGAGATGGAGGATTAGAGTGCGAGACATGAAAATGCTGCTTGCTCAGATCACGCTGGTAAATGTGGTGCTGTTAAAGGCAGGTGGTTTTGGTGTCAGGCCCTCACTCAGATTTGCTGCAATGCCCAGCTCAGCAGCAGGACAATTCAGAGATCTGGCTCTCCACTAATTTAAAATCAAAACAAAGAAAATTACCTTAAAGCAGTTTGGGATGTATCATTAGATAATGACACCTCTGAACCTAAACTGGTACAGCAGGTCTGGGCAGAAATCCACACCTTAAAAATGCAGAAGTGCTGCAGTGTGAGTGGCAGGATGGGCTGTAATTGGCTGTGTTTGGCAGGGACGTGTCCTGGGGTGCTCCAGCAGGGATGGGGAGCAGCTCCAGCCCAGGAGCCACCTCCAGCAAGGCCCAAATCTGTCACAAAGGGTGGGGAAGTCCAGGTTGCACTTGGCTGTGGAAAAGCAGCTTGGTGTTGGCAAGGTGAGCTTGCACAGTGCTGAGGCAAGAGTCATTCCCAGCCCTCCATGGGTTCGCTGGTGCCATCCCAGTTCAGTTTTCTCCTTCCTTCTGCTCGCTCCCATGAGTTGGTGGTCATGGTCAGTCTGCCCCTTAAAGAGGAGCAAAATATTGTACAATTACCCATCAGCTCCTGTGAATGTTCTCCTGGAGAGAAGTTTCCAGTGGCTGCCCCATCCCTGGAAGTGTTCGAGGCCAGGTTGGACGGGGCTTGGAGCAGCCTGGGCTGGTGGCAGGGAGTGGAACAAGATGGTCTGTAAGGTCCTTTTCAACCCTAAACCATTCTGTGATTCTGTGAAACAGATGGAAGCAGCAGATGCTTCCCCTGGGAACTCCTGTGCCCTGACAGCCCAGTGAGCTCAGACCAGGCTGCCGTCCCCTTGGTGACAATCCTGTCATGTCCTCTCTGCTTGATCGTGCCTCTTTTTAAAATTGATTTTATTAGAAGAGGAATTGGCCAAAGGAAGCAGCAGCTCTGGAAGCTGCTGAGGATGGCTTGGTAGAGGGAAATTGGGTTTGGAGCAGAATTAAGGGAGAAATTATTTTCTCTTGTAATTCTAAAGCTTCCACTTCAAATGCAGGACTTGTGAGCTGGATGTTGGTCCTGGAAAATGGCTGGGAAGAGGGCAGGGCTGCAGTGTACGTGTGTGAACTTGGTCTGAGTGCCAGTGAGTGTGACCTGTGCTGGGACACCGCCCGAGCCCTGCAGATCCAGTGTCACCAGGAATCCAGGCACTGGTGGAGCTGGGGGAGGGACTCCAGTAACTCGAGATGTGCTGGACCAGACCACGCTGCACCAAAATAACCCTGCAGAGGTGACCAGCTCTGTAAGCCAGGGCTGAGATTCAGATGCCAGGCCCAAAGCAAAGGCCTGAGTTCAGAGCTGGGATGCCAGGGAGTCACTGGAGGCTCTGGGTGCTGGGCTCCAGCAGCACATCCAGCTGTGGGCTGCAGGTGGGATGCAAACCCTGCATGGTGGGGTCCTGCAGCCTGGGATGCAGCAGTGCAGCCTCCCCAGTGTCGCAGGGAGAGTCCCAGCTCTCCAACAGGTTTGGTTACCGATGCAGCAGCAGTTGCATAACGAGCTCTCCCACTCTGGGAAGCAGCATGGGCAGCAGGAGCTGGTTCCAGCCAGGGCTCTGGGTGCACGATGTGAGCAGTGCCCCCAGAAGCTTCACTCCTAATCCCTGGTGAGGGCTGCCAGAGCCTCTCGGGGCTGTGCAGGTGCTGCTGCACCCCGAGACTGAATTATTCATGGCAGACTTGCCGTGCTTATGCATGATGTGGTTTCTTGGCTTTTGTGAGCTATAGGTTGGGCATAAATCACATTTATGTAGCAATGAACCTCTATTTGTCCTCTGAGGAAGGGCTGCTCCACAGGGAATGTGTGCCTGGGAGTCCTGTACCCACAGCAGCTCCGAAGTTTGGTTGAATTATTCATTGAGCTCCTCCTCGATGGGGCTGTGCAGGACAACCCCCGGAATTGTGAAGGCCTGGGGCTGTGCTGACCCATGCACAACCTCAGCCCCTTCCCACTGTGCAAGGGCTGCAGTGGGGTTTGGGACAGCTCTCTGGATTTCTTGGCACGTGGGATTAGATTTTTCCCTCAGTCCCCATGGCCCCAGTTGGGGTGATCCAGGCACTGTGGGCTGCTGCATCCCCACAAACCCCACGCAGCACTTCCATGAAGTGTGCAAGAGAAGGGGAATACTTCAGACCTTCAAAATCACCCTTAAAAGGACACCAGTGGGCTGTTCCCATGCTGTTGGATCGGTGTTGCAGCATCCCTGTTCCATCTGTGTTTTCCCCTACACAGGAGCTGGTTGCCAGGCTGCCTGGGATGAATCACGGGGTGCTCTCTGCCTGTACCCCCTGCTCCTGGCTTCCTCACAGACAGGCACCTTCCTCCCCTGCTCCCACACGGGAACATTCACCAAAAAAAGAAAAAATGCACAATCTCCCCCTAAAATCTGCACTCTGGCCTGCAGTGAACCTTCCCCATCCCTCCTCCTCTCCCCTTTCCTGTCTGAGAAGCAGCAGCCCACTCCTCCTGCCAGCCCTCTCTCCCCGCTGCAGCAGCTCCGTGCCTGGTGCAACCCAATCCAGAAGTGGTCTGAGGTATTTCCATGCAGCCCAGGTGCCTGGAAGTGGGACAGAGCCTTTCCCACCGGGTTGGAGCCCTGGTGGTGCAGCTCTGGCAGCCACGGGCTTCCCTGGTGCCGTCACTTGCCGGGCCGAGCAGTCGCTCAGATTCCCGTGGGTTACCGTGGGCTGTATTTATAGTTTGCTGGGCTAAAAATAAAAGCCCCGAGTGTTGGGTTCCCTGATCCCAGCCTCATGGAAAGAGGGGATGCCCAGGAGCCCTCGGGAGGGGTCTGGTGAGGGGTGTTGCCTGGGGCTGTGATGCCTCGGGAGCTGCTCCCATGGAGGGTTGATCAAAGTTTATTTTTTGGAGATGGTGTAGCTGCTGCATCGCTGGCTGATCTTGCTCAGCACAGAGCCTCGTGCAGGACTCTCATCCCACTAAAAATAAATCTTCTCTCTCATCAGGCTCAGTCTAAGGGAGCCTGTGAGTGGAGGGGATGGAGCCATCAGTGCTCCTGGCTGTGGCTACCAGATGGCGCCTGAGGAAGCCCTGGACGGCCCAGCTTTGAGCAAATGTGCTGCCAAATCTCTCTGAAAAATATCTCTGTGTGGAGCTTTCGTTTGTGCTGGTCCTGAACCCCCCGCCATGTGTGCCCAGCAAACATTCCTGCCTGCTCCTGACTGGTTTCCAAGCAAGGTCCCTTTTCAGCTCCCACCATGCCGGACACAGCAGAGCGCTGTTCCAGGGGGAAGATGTGCAGGAGAAATGTGCCTGAAGATCAGGAGCCCAACGCATTCCCCCTAAGCAGACCTTCCCCCATCACACCCCTGGTACCAAGGGAAGCCAAAGTAAATAATTTCTCAACTGGTTTTCTTAATCTGGGGGGTTTTTTTAACAGAACTGAAGTCCAAGGGCAATATGGGGGAGCAAGAACTCATCCATCCCTCTGGCTCTGTCCCAGTCCCGCCATGCCACCAGCACTGGGCTCCAGGCTTCTCTCCCTCTCCAGACTTCGTGGCTCTCCTGCAAAAAAAAAAAAAAAAAAAGCCAGGATCCCGGCGTGGCACTGCCTTTGCGGGGCTGCATCTGAAAGCTTTCCCTGCACAAAACCTTCCAGCTTTAACCAAAACCTAAGCGGGAATATTTCCTCCCGGCATCGCCCCGCAGCCCCCGGCTCCCTCCTCCGCATCTCTGATGTCACTCGGAAGGAGCGTGAGTCAGCCGGCAGTTGCCGTGGTGATGCCGGCGATGCCGGGGAGCGCAGCGCTGCCCCGCTGCCCCCAGCCCTTCCCGGGGAGCGCAGGGCACCGAGCCGCCCGGCGCTGAGCCCCGGGACGTGCCATGGGCTCCCATGCCACGGGGAACTGCCCAGAGCCCCCGGCGACCCCCGAAGCTGCGAAGATGTCGATGGCGGCCACCGGTAAGTCGGTGCTGTGGGGGATTCATCTGGCCGGGGGCTGGTCCCGGCGGTCTTTGAGGGGTTGGGGGTCTCACAGCGGCCGTGTGTCTGCCCAGCAGCAGCGGCAGTGGCACCCAGTGCCCCAACCCCGCGGGTATGGGTGTTGTTTGCAGCATCCCCTTCTCCACGTGCTGCTGGCTGCCCTGGGGGTCTCATCACCCCCGTTCCCAGGGCCAGCTGAGGGGTGCGGGCTGCTCCCAGCCAGTTCCGAACCCCGGGGAGGGAGTGGAGCCTGGGGCAGGGTGGTGCTGGGCTGGCAGCAGCCTTGGCACGCGTGGGGACCGGGCTGGGATGGCACAGCATGGGGGGGCCAGGGCCATACAGCCCCACACGGGTGGGCAGCATCCACACCCGATGGCCCAAGTGAGCAGCACCGTGAATGGGCACAGAGGGGTCACTCGTGTCGCAGCAGGGTGGGAGCACCACGAGCCACGCTGTGTTTCATCTCCGCGTGCTGCTCATGGTTTCGTGGTCACTCTGCTCGCTCAGACCCATCCTGGTGTGGGGCTGTGTCCTGCCCACACCTCTGCCAATCTCGGCAGGTGCCAAAGCCACTGGAAGGGATTGTGGGGGGCACCCCAGGGCATGCAGGACCCGCTCTGTGCCCAGCTCTGCTGCAGGGATGGACACCCCGCGTGCCCCTGGGCTTTGGCATCCCTGCCAGGAGTGTGGGCACTGGGCTGGCCTCTGCCCACCCCTCACCCCAGGAGTGCTCTGAGGTCCATCAGCCTCAGTGGGTCAGAGGCTCTGGCATGGTTTGGTTTCCTGCTTGGTGTGTCAATTTTGCAGTCGTCAAGTTCTTGCTCTAAATAAGACCTGGACGAGCAGGATGGAGATGTACTCAATTCCTCTGAGTAATTTGTACGTTTCCATATTTCTCTGGCTGCAGATTTAAGAGCGTTGGAGCATGTGCAAGCTGGCTGGGGCCCAAGTGGGTGAGGAGGGCAGTGTTTGCTTTGGCACCTCTCTGCAGGCAGGGCAGGAGGGGACAGGGCTGCCAGGTGAAGGGTTTGGCTGTGGCGCAGAGCTGGCAGCAAGGGGAACCAGGAGCTGCATCCCACCAGAACAGCAGGAGCTAAAAATACCGAATGGGAATGAGGCAAAATGCAGTGGGAAGCCACCGCCCACCCCCGCCAGACCCTGCTGTGGGGAAATTAGAGGAGCTTTAATTTGCTTTTGAGGCAGTTTTTGCTGGGCTGAAACACATCAAAATCACCCAGAGCGAGTTTCTGTGCTGGCCCCTCAGCCCAGGGGCTGAACGTTTATATCTGTGGAGGAAGAACCCTTAAAATCCAGAAATTACAGCCCCATACCCAAAACATCCCCTGTATCATGAGACCATAACCCAGATCTGCCACAGGGAATGGGAAGCGCTGGGTCAGGTACATCTCTCCTGTGGCTGGGATGGATTTCCAGGACCTGGCAGGCAGCGTTTGCCTCTGTGCATCCCCTGGGGGGCCTGGAACAAGGCGGCCCCGGATTTGTTCCCTCCTGCACTCCTCCCTCTGTGTGATGAATGTAGAACATTTTGGTGAAATCACCATGTTGTAACAGCTTTTTGGAAAGGGTTGGCTGAGTTGGCTGCGAATTCCCAAGGGTAATGCTTAGCAGGGGATCCGGATGTTGTTTTTGAGGATAACCACGTGCCAGCTCATGCCAAGAGGAGGACTCTGTGCCGTGTTGCTGGATGCCAGGCTATTCCTGTGCCAGGGATTTGTAGTGCTCCACAATCCCAACAGCATTTATTGGGATGATGTTGCTGAGTATGTTCCATCTTGCTCTGGGCTCTTGCACCTTGCACAGCCAGAAACAAGGGGAAGGTGTTGCATTTTTGAGTCCAGTTAAATTTTTTTTCTGGTTCGTTTCTCCTGCCTTTCACTTATTCATTGATTTCCTGCAATGTTTAAGTGACGAAAAAGTTGGAGATAAGTCATTCTGTCTTTGCATAGTTGTACAGTTGTGGTAAATACAGTTTTACTCAAAGTGTCCTTAGGAAAAAAAATGCATTTTAGAAAGAAACCATCTGGGAAAAAAAAATCAACAGTCCCTGTTGAAACCAATTTGTTTGAGCACTACCCAAATGTGGTTGATAAAAATGGTTTAATGAATATAAAGATACATGGAAAGATAGAAACATCTCATTTGCTCATTAATTAGATCATGACAACACTCAAAACCCTTTCAGTTGCTCACCCAGCTCATCCCTGGGGTCTCCCTGCTTGGGGTTGCCTGAGGAATGGCAAGGCATGGTGGGATGAGACTCCCGGGAAAACCTGCTGGGCTGTAAATGCTATTGACCCGTTATCCTCCTAAACATAGTCCAGGGACTTTACAAATAAATAATCTTATGGATAAAAATATCTTACAGGCTAAAGCCCCTCCTATTATTGATGCAGGCACTTAAAACCCACCAGCAGCACTTCCAGAGCTGTGATTGCTGGAGGTGACCGGAGGCCTGGGGATGGAGCATCCCGCTCCTCACAGCTGGAGAAGGAAGCTCTGGCTCCCAGCAAGGAAGGCAGGCAGGGTGAGCTGCCACCCCTCCCTCTGCCAGCTCTTCCCCCTGGCAATAACAGAGTCATTAATTAATGTTTGCACAGCACTTTGAAGATAAGTGCTGAACACAAGTATTCTTTTAAATGTGATGGGGCTTGTCCCTGGCTGGAGGGAAGCCCCTCTCTGTGAGGAGCAGAGCTGCCAGTGCTCCCTGCCCCTCCCATTTCTTGGGTTTGATACACATCAAACACCACAAGCAAGGGAAAAAAGAAACAAATCTGAATAACTTGTTGCACTCATCATCATAACAGCTGAGTTGCATATACATTACCTTTGAAATAACACAGAAGAATGAATGAGTCCTACTACCTGCACTTCATTTGTTTTCTTTATTTACATGTAAAATGCTGCTCGTTTCCTGTGGTTCCCTGATGCACAAGGCCTTGCCACTGCATATTCCTGCCGAGCCACAGAACTGGAGATAAGGAACTGCTGACAGCGGTGCTGTGCCTTAGAAACTGTTCCTGTGCTGCTGGGAATGGCACTGAAGTGGCAGTTCCATTACTAAGAATAATATCCTGCTCTCTCCTCCTTGGGGCTGGCTCTGTGATGGACTGTCACAGGAAACTCTTTTGTACAAGGGACAAAAAGACATTTGGAGCTGTCGGAGCAGCAAGAGCATGAGGAGGCTGCCAGCGTCCTCACTCCCTCTAGTGTGATGGGACCAGGGCTCCAGTCAGTCAGGAGATATTTAGAGTGCCTTTTTGACCACATCTCCTTTTCCTTATGGAATTTCTAGTAAGATGTAACTTTTTTTTAATCTCTGTAGTGTGTAGTGTAGCGTGTGCATTTAGGATCCTAAACCCCATGGGCACAGAGGAGACAGACCCCTCTGAGGCAGTCATGGTGGCCTCGAGGCTGTGACCTCGAGGTGTGCCCAGGCTCTAAGTCAATCCTGGCTGGGGATATTAAGTGCTCAGCACCGGGGCAAACGAGGCCCTGCAGAACTAAGCACAGGGAAGCAGCTACAGCAGGGTTCAAAATGAGTCCAGGGCTGAAAATAGAGGCCTAAGGAGAGAGCTGCAAGCAGCCAGGGCTGGGAGTGTGCATGAGCTGCTCTGCTGGGGCCATGTCCAGCACTCGTGGCAGTCTTGGAAATTTTGCAAGGATAGGAGATGAAAATGTTCATTCATTTGAGTATTTTCTCTCCCTGCTCTGCAGAGCACAGGCAGCAGCTGTTGGGCAAGACTGAAGGCAAAAAAATCTCTTCCCAGAGAGAGCCACCTGCCTTTATTGGCTGCTGAGGACAAGCTGTGGCTGCCCATCCTTGGAAGTGTTCCAGGCCAGGTTGGATGGGGCGTGGAGAAACCTGGGACAGTGGAAAGTGTCCCTGCCCACTGCAGGGGGTTGGGACAAAATGATCTTTAAGGTCCCTTCCAACCCAAACAATTCTAGGAATGAAAGGTCTTCCTCTACATACCCAGGAATTATCCACACCCTGTAAGTCCCACGCCACAGCACGTTTATATTTTTACAGAAGATATATTTTTTTACAACACTGATTTAGACCTGTTGTCCTTGGGGACATCAGATATTCTGGGAACTGATACTCTTATTCTACATGTAGTCTCCCAATATTGATAGTTGAAACATGGTGGAAGAAACCAAAATCCCGGCTTTTTATCCAGTATGGCAGAAAACCAGCACGAGGGTCCAGCTTTGCTACCTGCAGTAGGTGTCATTTTTGAATATGGTGATTTCTCAAAGGAATTGCCTGCTAGTAATTAACCTCAGAGCTCTGCTGGAAGACAAGTTGTGCTGTGTGTGTCAGTTCACGTGTACACCCACTCTCAGTGCATGAGGAATCCAGGGGACTAATAGGGAAGTTATTTCATGTAGAAAAGCAATGTATTACCATTCTCCAGAAGAAAAGCCTTGGAGCATGTTTAGTAGTGGAGCACAGAAAGAAACAAGCAGCACGCAAATTACAGATGAATTTGTTGCTGCCGAATACGGGAGAGTCATTTATTTTCTCACGGAAAATGCAAACACACTTATGACCCTCCCACTTTAAATGCAGGCTTTTTATCTCCAGGACAAGTTTGAGGACGCTGGTGTGGGATGATGCCGAGTTCTTGACAAACCACTTCATCATCACCTACAAAGTTTCCCAAAACATCAATTTCAGCTTCCACTTAAGGACATACAAATGCCCTCAATAGCAGAGTCTCAGGGAGTTACCACGGAGGAAGAAGTGGCAGCACATTCCACACCAGGCTGGAAGAGGTACAGAAAGGAGAAAAAGGGGCAGAGCAAGAGGTAATTCCAAGGCCAGGATCCCACGTGCAGCAGAGGCCTGGAGAAGGAGAGTGCTCCCATTTATGCTTTTTCCATTTTTTTATTCCAAGTATTTCAGAAGTCGACGTGATACTGGCTTGGTTTCGTGGGGGTTGTCTGCCACCTTCTCAGAGCATATTTTTGTTCCTGATAAGTTTAACAATTGGATCCATTCTTTACCTCAAGGAAAAATATGTCAGAGGAAGAAGTAGGTCAGTTTTCTCCTGGTTACAACTTCATCTTCAATGCAGGTCCCCTGCTCCAGGAGTCTAAGGGCTGTTCTGTTCCTGCCGTGGATCTAATGCCCAATCCACCATGAAAATGAAAACATTCTTCTCAAATATAAGGGGATTTGGATTGGGCCTTAATGCTTAATCTAAAAACAAGAGCAGCTTGTTCTGATGATAACACCACAAAACGACAGCCTGTAACCACTGTGCTGAAAACCGAACCCTTCGAACAGAGATTATAAAACAACCAGCACGTTGTTTGCAAAGACACTTTAATTGCACACAATCCTGCAACATGGAAGAGTGATAGAGGCTGGAATAACCTTTGGACACCAGGTTGTATTTCCTGGTGACACAAACAAAGCATGCCCTCCCCTTGCACTTTGAGAAGACACGGGGAAATAAACGTTGAATCTTAAGATAGACCCAAATGAATCTTTAATGATTCTGAAATATTAATGTAATCTACCAGTTACATGCAGCAGGAAAATAATTTATGAGAATCATAACAAAATTAGGTAGAACAAGGTCAGTCTGCTATTGCTGTTGTGCAGCTAAACTTACAATCATGGTTTCAGTAGACGGATATGAAGAAAATTCATGTGGCCAGCACAGGCATTAAAGGCTCGAAGCGCAACCATGCAGCTTCACTTTTCAGACGAGCCCTAAAACTAACTTGTCAAGTGAGCTAATCTGCAGGATCCGGTTTTGATCACGAGCCTGGTGCGCAGTGCTGGCCAAAACTGCACAGAGTTTTGGCCACCACAAGATAAGGAAGATCTAAAGCTGTTAGAAAGCATCCAAAGGAGGCCATGAAGATGGTGAAAGGTTTGGAGGGGAAGCCAAATGAGGAGAGGCTGAGGGCACTTGGCTTGCTCTGCCTGGAGGAAACTGAGGGGAGACTGCCTCTAGACAGGGCTGGGAGACAAGAGCATGTCTAACAGCAAAAACCCCCTGCATCTTGTACCTGTCACACATTTCTTGCTGTTGTTACAGATCTTTACATCAAGCAGGGAAAGAAATTCTCTTTTTGCCAAGAAACACATAAGGTGTGTAAGTCAGGCTTCGGCCTGAAAACCGTCTTTGACGTCCTTTGATGGTGGGCACGGAGTAACTCAGCAAATCTTGAAGGACATTATTTGTAATACCATGAAGAAAAGTATTGCTGATACTTTTGGATACAAAGCCAATATTTTATTTAGCCTTGCTGGCAGCAGAGAGAAATTTCAACCCTTCCCGAACTTAAGAAAACAACTGCTTTGGTACAGAGGAATCTATCATGCACCTAAGGGTTCCCACAGCTGGTGATTTTTGTGGAGAGACAAAGTTTCTTTGGCATTTCCGTGCTTCCCTGCATCCAAAGGGAAGGCTGGGTGAAGATGCCAAGGGGTGGTGACACCGTGGGCTGAGGATGGGGTCGGGATGTGGCGGGGGACTCAGCAGCCCCGATTCCACCTCCTGCCCAGGAGCTGATTCCCCAAACCCCTGCAGACCCCACACGTCCCCCGGGCTGTGGGTTAGGAGGGCCAGGACCTGCCTGACGGGTTGTTGGAGTGGGACACAGCTCACCGCTTTTATAACCAAAGAGGCTCTTTCTCCATCATGACTCCCACAGGGTGGACCCTGGTGCTCCCCCAGCAGCCACAGCCCAGCTCACCACCTGCCCCTACAGGGCGGGGTAGGGGATGAGGGCGGCAGGGCTGTGAGGGCAGGAGGAGCATGATGGTTGTGGGTCCGTGAGGGGGAGTGGATCCCTAAGGATGGGGGGGTCTGTCCGAGCTGTGTGTCCGTGAGGGGCTGTGTGTCCGTGAGGGGCTGTGTGTCTGTCCGAGCTGTGTGTCTGTCCGAGCTGTGTGTCCATGACGGGCTGTGTGTCCGTGAGGGGCTGTTGGCTCCGTGAGGGACTGTGCAGGCGGCGGGGCCATGAGGGGCGGGTCCGAGCTCGCCCCGCGCGCGCG
>WEKY01017828.1:278044-326895 GCA_013390045.1 Picathartes gymnocephalus | reverse complement strand
CGCCGCCGCCGCCTCCTCCTCCGCCCGGGTGGGGCGGGGATGCGGGGAGGGGGCGCCGCCGGCCCCGGCGCTGCTCGGCCCGGCCATGGGCGTGCGGGCGCGGAGCCTCTGCTGCTTCTCGGGGGCGAGGCGGGGGAAGGAGCCGCAGGTGCTGCCCTGGCTCTGCCCCTGCTCCGGCGCGGCCCCGCGGGCGGGGAGGGGGCGGCGGTACCTGCCCGCATTGTTCGGGAGAGCCCCATCTTTCCTTTATCCCACCGGCAGGTGACGGGGCTGCGCCTTTCTCCGCTGCCTCGGCCGGGAGCTCGCCGAGCCGGGCCTTGCCCTTGACAAAAAGGGATGCTTGCCCCGGGCTGCGATGCCTTTTGATTTCCGAGTGGGTTTGGAATCGCTACATCAGCCCTCCCGATGGAAATCCCGAAGGATGTCGGGCCTGTTGTGTGCAGCCTGGCCAGCCCCTCTCCCGTCGGCTCGTGTAAAAGTCTCTGCCTTTTGTTTTTGTTTTAGATGGTGGATGTTGATGTTTGTGCGGGTGGAGATAGTACCAGAAGAAAAATGGATGCTCTGACAGATAGTGCAGTTGAGATTGTCCCTTTGGAGCTCTATGATTCAGCCAGAGCAAAAATAGCTGCTAATCTACAATGGATCTGTGCTAAAGCCTACGGAATAGGTAAGATCACCTCTATTGAGAAGTCATTCTTGATTTTGTTCTTGCTTTTTCTGTCTCCCCTGCTGTTCCAGGAGTAATTAAATTTAGCTTTGTTTTAAATATCGATAATATGGCAGCCTGTTCTCTTGTAATACTGTGTCTTTGCTGGTACC
The DNA here is from genome assembly GCA_013390045.1 of Picathartes gymnocephalus. Classification (NCBI taxonomy): domain Eukaryota; kingdom Metazoa; phylum Chordata; class Aves; order Passeriformes; family Picathartidae; genus Picathartes; species Picathartes gymnocephalus. The sequence continues at coordinate 326,076 of WEKY01017828.1, read as the reverse complement.
TTAAACAGGAATAACGGGACTGTATGAGATGCCCTGAATCAGCAAACCTAATGGTGAATGCTCCCAGATGGTGCTCGGCAGGAATTGCCTGCCTCAAAATGTTTAAATCCTTGCTTTAGCTAAGCAGACTTTGTTCCACAGGGCTTTATGTCACTGCTTGCAGGCCCGAAGTCCCTCCAGGCTTTAGGTGCTTTCTTGTCTGGTCATCTTGGCCAGCGGATGCTGGGGCCTTGACACCCTTTGTATGCTTAGTTAGGACTTCTTTTTCTGACAGTTTGTGGTTTTACTTCCAAAAAGATCTAAAAATTAATCCATTTATGGTCAGCAACATTTTTCTTTTGTGGAAGGAAATGTTGAGTGAGCAGGTGTAGTTTGGGTGCTGTGACATTAAAGAGCAGGGTGTAGGTGATAGAGGAGTTTTTCCTTTCCTCACATTGTCATAAACTTTTACTGTCAAGCGTGGAAAAATAAATATTCTTGGAGTATATTTGTACAGTGTTTTCCTGGCAGCTATTGAAATTTGCTTTTTTGTTTTGAACTAGATCTGTCTTGATGTACAAGACACATCTCAAGTTTAAGTAGCTTCATTTTGAAGAAATGGGATGCAATACTAGTGGGTTTGTTTTATCCAGAGCAAAAGATGTAATAAAAACATGTATAGAGTCTTGTTTTGGAAAATGAGGTGGCCCTGTTAATCTAAGTCTAATTCTCCAAACTCATAATATGCTTAATGGATTAGCACTGGCTTACTTGGTGACAAGGCTGAAGAAAAGTGGTCCATTCCTGCCATTAAATATTAATCCTTACTGGGATATTTTTTCTAAATTATTTTTCTTCTTAAACATTTCCAGCCCTGTCAGTGCCTCCCTCATCTTGGTGACTGTGGGCAAAAGAAAATTATGGGTTTACAGTGTTTAATGTATTTTGTTCAAGCAACAACAGGCAAAAAAAAAAACCCCACGGATCAGATGACGTCTGAAAATGTGGGAATTTGGGGAGGCTGTCAGTGGAACATTGATAACTGAAAAGAACAGAACAGGCACTTCCTCATGTAAATATTTCTCAGTTACTGGAATTGTTTGTAACATATCCTGAAACTTTTTAGCCATCCCTGATAAAATGGCCATTCCAGACCTGGGGCTGCACTATTTATACGGTGACTTTGTTTCGGAGGCGAGCTGATCCTAAATGGGAAGGGACTGGCACGGGTCCTGCACTGCAGAGAGAGCTCGGTGGCCTCGTGCTGCTGCTGGGTGCTGTCTGCTCCAGCACTCAGGCTTGTGTCTGAACCTCTTGGGCCACTTAATTGCTTAATGGCAAGTCTGTTTATGCTGCTGACAGCACAGGTTGTAAAAGTATTTGGCTTCCCTGTGACTACAAGCTAAAGGGAAACCGCTTTTCCCATGGCAGGGCTGTGATCTCTGGCTGCAGCAGCCTCTGCCAGTTCTTGTCCTTGCATTTAGGCTCGTTCGGATTATAAATAACAAAGTTTAAATGCCACAAACAATAGGAAAAAGTAATTTTTTCCCCAGTGAGTAAGGATTGGTGTCTGTGTGTGTCTTTGCAGGACTGTGGCCTGTGGAAATGTAGTTTGATTTTTGAAATGGCTCCTGCAAGTCGCTGTCACATGTTAGCCATTACTGCTGGAATAGCAGTATATCCTTAGAAATTTATAAGCCTCTTTAATTCATAGAGAGATGAGTTTAAGAAGGTTTCCTGTGTGATTATAATTTTGAATAATACTTGAATTTAACATGTTACTTGTCATCTCTCAGGGTTGTGTTTTACTTTTAAGATATTGTTGATCAGTGAGTCTTGGGCAGCTACAAGCTATTGTGATTTTATTATTTAAAATCTCACTATGCAGATTAAAGGGTTTGAGGACTTTTTATTGTTTTAGACTTATTTCTGGTAATTTGGTAAAAAAGAAAAAGCTTATCTGTTTGTAATATTAAAACATTTCTGTTTTGAAGTAAATCTTACCAGGTTCCCATAACTGTCTTCAAGTGAATGAGTATTTTTCTGAAATGTTAGATTTGGATTTGATTTCTGAATTGACATAATTTTGTGACTAATCTTTCAAATTCTGCTGCATTTCATTTTCATCTGGGTAATGCTGAGCTGGTGGTGAAGAGTGGAAAGGGTCAAGAACAGGAATTTGATGCTGGTGTAGACTGTTACTGAAAGTCATTCATCACTAGAGGTTCCACCTGCAACTGTATTCTCTCTTTACTGTTAAAGGATATTTGAATTCTCCACTTCTAAGGTGGCATTTAAATAGGAAAGTTATTCATCCTTTGGTTTTTTTTCCTCAAGGACAAATCGCTGTGAGCATGCATGACAAATAAATTGAAGTCCTAGTTTGGGCTTTGTTTTATTTGATGATGCAAGATGATGCAGCCCTCTCTTTTTTTTTTTTTTTTTCCCTTCTGGCCATGAAAAGAGAATTTTGGTAGCCAAACAACTGAGCAGCTACACAAACACTGCAAGACAACCCCTCTTCTTGCTCAGGAATTGGGCTGGATGATTTGTTCCTGGAAACCTGCAGCTCCTGGCCGTGGTGGATGCCTGGCGGGCACAGATGGGCTCCAGAGGGAGGTCCTACAACTGTTTCCTGAATTGCAGAAAGCAGAGGGGAAGGATGTCAGGAAGGAAGGTGTTTCTCCATTTGGTGTCATCCATCTCCCCAGATAAATCTGGGAGTACTGACATGGATCACTCTCACTGAGCACATCTGGAAACCTTCTGTACTCTGGAAAGATTCTAAGTCCCTTTAGCTGAGACAGTGGTTTGAGAAAATGGAGTTTAATTAGAACCCAACGGCCACTTCAGGGAATTCTAATTCCTGATGTTGAAAGGGTTGAGGAGCAAAGCTGCCACTGAGTGTGGGGGACTTCAGCTCACAGAGGGTGAGCGTGGGAGGGCTGGGGAGGCTCACCAAGCCCTCCCTGGGGAGATCACTTTTCCACAGCCCTTGCAATGGTCCAGATTGCCAAGCAGGAGTGAGGCCACGCAGAGCAGTGGGAAGTGGACCTGGCCCTTCAGCCCTGCTGGCCCCTCAGGCTTTGAGCAGCAGCAGTTGGAAAGAAATTTTCAATGAAGAATTCTGATTTCTCAGCAGATTTAGTGTAGCACTAATTTATGTGTAGAAATCATGTTTTCCATCATCATGGCTGTAATAAAATTTCGATATTGAAGGATATGGAAGTGTCTCAGTGTTGCAGCTTACTGTGAGCAGTGGGTTCTTTCCAACCCTTTCCATAGCAAATGTTGCTTCTGTAAAACAGTGTGCAGAAATCGGTTTTTCAAAAGGAACCTGATGGGTTTTACTTATTTATCAGGGCTGAGGTCTTTACATAGTTTCCAGACTTAATGCTGACAGTAGCCTGAAACCTTTGGCAAGATGCAGGCAGGAAAGCCAAGGACTAATGGAATGCATTGCAGGGGAAAGGCAAGTTTGGCTTTTTTTGGTCTTTGAGTACTTAAAACTTCCTTGCTAAATAAGGTTTTACACTACTATAATAGCTCCCCACAGTTACCAGTTGGTAGAGGCAGTGTGAGAATGTTTCCTGGGCTAAATTCCCTAAATCCCTGGATTCCCTGCTTGTCTTTGTCAGCTTTCTTCTCAGGTTGGTTGTAAAAATCCTTTTAAGAAAGCTGTTGTGTTTAGCAAATATTAACAGTTAAACATTTGTTTCTTTAATAGCTCCTGTCTCATAAACACTGGGTATTATTGTGTGAAGTTTACAGGGGTGAAGGATTCCATAATTATTATTTTGTCTCTCCTGCTTTATCCAGGTTTGTGGCTTTATCCTTGATCAAAAGATATGGTAATAAGTGCAGTCACTCTCCCAGCAGTTTGCAAAGCCTTTGGCTTGAGGTTTTCCTGCCTGTTGTGTGTAAATTTTCATGTGTCCTATTACAGATCACTTACAGGGTTTTGAATTCAGTGCTGTAATGAGAACCAACACAAAATGTTTATATTCTGGTGGTCTCATTGCTGAGAAGGTGTAGTTTGTGCTCAGCTTGGAGGACATTCACCCAGTGCTGAATAATTCTGGGAACAGATACTGATACTAATGAAATCCTACTCAGAATTTGAATAAGCTTGGTGCTGTTTACCAGGACAGCTTGGCTCCCTTTCCATGTGAAACCAGTTTTTCGTGCTTCTGGAGGTAAAATAACATCTGGGTTGTATCCACCCCATCAGTTCAAGGGATAAGTCAAATTTGTTCAGATTGCTGTATTTTTCTTTATCAAGTCATAATCAGGTGGTTGTCTTTGAATGGTTTCTTTAAGTGGGATAATAAAGAAATGCTCCCTCCCCTGAAGCAAGGAGAGTCTGACAATAATTGTCTCTCTGACAGTTGTTGCAAGTGAAGTTATTATTGTAATCCTCCCAACGATTTTGTACTTGATGATTTATACTCAGAACTGACAGTTTTTGAGGGACTAGAACTCATTGATACAATGGAGCAGACCAAAAGAGTTGCTGAATGAAAAGATTGTATTGGAGACTTCTTTATAAGCAACAAATAAAGACATGATTTAATTTGGTTTCCTTTAGCATGAGTTGTTAAACTGCTTGAGCAGAAATTTTTGTAGTTATAGCTTAGGTGTTAATTTCTCAGAAGTTAATTTTTCATGTTGATTTTTTCCAAAATCCAAGCCATAAATGTGTAAAAACTCAAGTTTTAATGAACAGAACTTTTTTAACCTCTGAGTTCAGTTATAGGTCATGGAAAGAAGCTGTTGGAAAAGATGCTGATAGAAACTGGGGCTTGGAAAGCCTGGGACATCTCCTTCAAAATTCAAAAAGAGCATTGGCACATTCTGTAGTGAGGCAAGCACAAAACATGTGACACCTTTGGTTTGTCTGATCCATAAAAATTGGGGAAAAAAGGTGTCCCTGGTACCAGGGGCTGCTTGTGTGTCCATTGCGTGTGGTTTAAATTAACATTGGGTCAACTCTGGTGCTGTGGAGTTGTTCTAAAAGTGACAACGTAGTCCTGAGATTTCTGGCAGTGTGGGAATTTTGTCATTTTTAAGGGGGATTGGAGATGTTTTCTGTGGCATTGTGCTACAGGTACGGATCATTAACAGATGTGGAAGGTAAGATCACTGTCTTCAGTTGCACTTTCACATGCAGATTTCAAATGTTGAAGACACCTCTCATTTAAAGCCATTTTTTGTCAGTTCTGTGTTGCCCCATTTGAGACAACTGCATCATGTTCAGAACATCAGCTCTATTTGGAAGTTTCCCAACTCAGAATTATACACTTATTTAACATCCTGTTTGCATTGCAGGTTTTCCTGCTATTTATTTATCATTTATTTGTGCCTGCCATTGTGTCCAGCATGAAATAAATTTGAATTAAATAGTAAAGTTAGTATTGCCACTCTTGAGCTTTGATGTGGATTTCATCTTAATTTTTTTGTGGATTTTTAGTCAGGACATAAATCAGCTACAGGACTGTTCCTATGTGTGACAGGCAGAAGTGTTCTATGTAGTAATGTAAAAAATAAACCTGAGCAAGTGTTTACAGTGAAATAAGTTGCAATTATGGGAGGATTAATGTTGATTAATAACTTCCTGTGATAGTAGGAAGTCAAGTTATTAATCCTAGTACTAAGAGTTATTCCCACCCAGCCCTACTCTTAATCCTGGTCAATCCAAATCCATTCAGTCCTTAAGCAGTTATATGGAGATCAGAAACATGAAATTACAGAATTCTTCAGTATAAAAGAAAAAAGATTTCGGGTTTCTTGACTGGACTTTCAGATTAAATTACAAGACACAAGATACAAGTTGGGGTTTTTTTCCTGTTTTTTGTGCGTGCGTGTTTGTTTTGGGTTGTTTGTTTGGGTGGGTTTTTTTTAACATATTGATTTCTGCGACATGGAATCTCCTCACTAAGACCTGGATCCATTTAGTGCTAGAAAAGGCTTTTAAAAATCATTGAAATGGAGCTGCTTTAATCGGGAATTGATGTGGGAGCTCTGCCTGCCCCATCACAGGGGAGGCTCAGCACCACACTCGTGTGTAATAAAGTGTATAAAGACCCCAATCCTATAGATTGAATCCCTCCTGGCTGTGTTAGTGTTGCAGAGAAACCTTTTTGCTCACTGTGGTCACAGGCTATAGAATAATCACAGTTTCTCTGCCTTGTGGAGAAGGGAGAATCCCAAGGAAAATCCAGATTGCGGGGCAGGAGATGTCTTGGAGGGATTTCAGGGTTCTTTGTCCTCCTTCCAGCCCAATTCCAGGCAGTCCCCTCCGTTCCCCAGCAGGGCCTGGGAGCTGGTGCAGGGCAGGTGTTGGAACTAAACCCCTCATCCAAGTGCTTCAGGTTTCAGACATTTGGAATTTGCATTTTTTTTGTGTTGTTTTAAAAAAAAAAAAGCCTTTAAAACTTGGAGTGGTGCTAATGCTCTGCCTGAGATACACAACTTCATGGATATTTTATGAGCTTGTATTATTTCCTTTCACAAATAATTCTAGTACAAAGCAACGTGGCTTTGGTTATTAAAGGTGTAGCTGCTTGTAATGAACTAAAATGTTGAATTATACGAGCTGCTTTGCATTTGGATTTTTGGATCTTCCCTCAGTCTTTAGAAATGGAAGCTTGAGTTCTCTGTCTGGAAATGGAAATGGCCATTAAATGGAATGAGCTTTCAACAGCCTTTGATTTTAGGTCAGGTTGACTAATGTTAAGAGGATTAAAAATATCTGCATTTATTATGTATTTCACTAAAAATGGATACCCATGTTAACAAATGCTACTTAGGTAGTGCCAGTGGGTTTTATTGTGTCTCTTCCAACCACCTTCAGTAGAAAGTCATGGTTAGTGTCACAGAAAGGAAAAATAATTCTCTTAATTTTAAAAAACTTCAGAAAGCTTCGCATTTTGGAGAAGAGGGCCAGCAGTGTCTGCCTGACAGGAGCTGGTAGAGCTTCATGGAATGGGAAAATTTAGTTATTCTGGGTATGAACTGAATGAAAATAAATATACTGCCAAATTAATAATTCTTTAAAGTGTAGACGTATATATTTAAAATGAACTGTTAAAGTGACTTTGGGGAAAGATATTCAGAGTGACTGGATAGCATTAGATAGAATTTTATGTTTGAAATTTAGGAAATGTCAGGCTTCTATGAAGACAATACATTTGAGGCTAGAAAATATTTTTCTTGGAGTTGCAGACTCTCATTATTCCTGCTCGGTTGTTACAAAGATCAGTAGCTTCCAGGCCGATTACCCAATATGAGGAGAAGTATTTATTTTGGGATATGGAGCAAGGGATGGATTTGAGATGTCTTGGACATATTTAGAGTGATTGGAATATTAGTTGTTGTTAGTGCCTTTCTCTCCTGCCAGCTCTGAGCTGTGCTGGGGAGTAGTAAAAATGAGTTTATGGCTGGTGGTGTGCAAGGGTGAGGCCTTCTGTGCTGCTAATTTTAACTTCTTCTAAATCACCACACGCAGGGTCTAGCCTCAGTCTGATAAAATCCTAACACAACTTGTGGAAATTGGGCCAAGGCAAAATAAGTTAATTTTTAGACTTGATTTAAGGTTCCTGCTTAATCCAAGTGGAGTGGTTTTGCTTCCTAGGCTTGAATTATTTAAAGGCTGAAAGCTGCAATAGTTTGATTCAATGCTCTTGACCAAAAAAAAGATAGATAATCAGCTCATTGGTTGGTTTGTAAAATGTTCAAGTTTTGAGTCAGATATTTTGGTCTTTTTGTTCTGAATTGCCAAAATTCATCCAAAAATTGGTGGCTTGGTTTTGAGACAGGGCAGCCCTGCTTGGTGACGGAGCCTTGCAGTTGTGCATGGATGCTTTGGGGTTTTGCTTTGAAGATATGGATAAACCTTGCCCACCTGACACCCACTTTAACCTGTTGGGATGGCTGGGACAGAGATGGGACCACTCTGGTACGGTTTAAAGTGTAATTTATTGCTACAATTTCGAGAAGTCGTGAGAACGTTTTCACAGAGGAATGCAGAGGTCAGTCATAGCATAAAAGTGATGATAAGAGTACAGGTTACAAGGTTTTTTAAAGGTTAATTGGTTAATAAACTAATGTTATGTACATATATTTTTTTATACTAATAATTAATTATATTTGTATTATACATCTGTCACACTGTGGACTTTTTCATTTAATCATGTATTGACATACAATTCTATATTACTCCATTCTATATTATTACATTTTAAACTTTTTACTTTATCTTATAACTATTTCTATATTTAAATTTTACACTTTAAAACCTTCTACTATCTAACTTAACACATTTCTTCTTAAGCTACAGACCTGTATTCTTGTTATAGGTCCCTAAGTTTGGAAGCTTTTTCCACAGTCTCAGATCAAATGCAGCACACATTTCAAACTCAGAGTCTGCAGGCACAAGGCCTTGAAGACCTTCTGTGCCTTGGATTCCGACATCTCCCCCTTCTCTTTGTACCACGGATACCTTTTTGATAGATTTGTCAATTATTTTTTTTATATATTGGAGTAGGTAAGGTATTATTATTAATACAATTATGATGATGACTAATATGTATAGATTCATTTTTAAAAGCCTTAAAGACTTTCTGTACCTTTATATCACAACATTAACCCATGATCTAAGCAGTGATAATCCCAAATAAAACGTGGCTGCCACTGATATTCACCCATCCCCGCTGTGCCGAGCGGTGCCACGCGCTGACGCTCTCTCCGCTGTTGCAGACAACGTCCCGGAGGAGCTGAAGGACCCGTTCTACATCGACCAGTACGAGCAGGAGCACATCAAACCCCCTGTGATCAAACTGCTGCTCTCCAGCGAGCTCTACTGCCGCGTCTGCAGCCTCATCCTCAAGGGGGATCAGGTGGCTGCTCTGCAGGGACACCAGTCCGTCATCCAGGCGCTGTCTCGGAAGGGGATTTACGTCATGGAGAGCGATGATACACCTGTGTCTGAGTCTGATCTGGCCTCTGCACCAATCAAAATGGTTAGCTTAATTAAATCCACCTAATCATCTTCTTTTTATTTAACGCTATTTGAAATAGTAAATGGAGTGAAGAGCTCTTAATTTCTAGGTCGTTAACCTTAGGAATTTTTGGTTTAAATACAGTTAGAACATACCATTTTTTTAAAGGGATTTTATTTTCCAGTGCTCTCTGTTTTCTTCTTTCAGAGTTCTCATATGGCAATGATTGATGCTCTGATGATGGCCTACACCGTAGAAATGATCAGCATTGAAAAGGTGGTTGCCAGTGTCAAGCGTTTCTCTACATTCAGTGCCTCAAAAGAACTGCCCTATGATTTGGAGGATGCCATGGTTTTCTGGATTAACAAGGTAAAATTTACTTTGGGAAAAGCCTGCCTGTCTTTTCTTGTCACTTTTCAGATTTTTAAAAAGGTTCAGATGAGTATCTTCCTTTCTTACTGGTGCTTTTCTATCACCTCTTTCTGCTTTTGCAACTTGTTTTTCCTAGGGATGAATAAAGCTGGTAAATTTTAAAATAAAGAAGATAACCAGGAACTAAGTGAGAAAAACTGTAAAAATTGGATTCTTTATTTTCAGACAGGTTGCAGTGAGGTGCTTTTTCAGTTGGTGAGGGTTTTTTTTAGGTGAATCACTCTTTCCTGTTAAATAACAGGATGGACTTAACTCTGACCAGTTGGAACATTTAACAGAAATACTGATACTTTTCCAAGGGCAGCAGTTAAGTTACTGTAATTCTTTTGACAAGAGTCACATTCCAAAGTGTCCTTGCAAACCCAGGATTGTGATTTCAGCTACTGCTAATAGAGAGTTGGTGTAGAAAACTGCTGTACCGTGTTTTTCTATGAACTTTTTATGTTTGTAGCATGAATTGACCATTAAGTAACAGGAAGAAGAAGGAACCCCTGTGAAACATATTCAGATGTATTTTAATTCATTTTCCATGCTGTGCCCTTTTAGGTGAACCTGAAAATGAGAGAGATAACAGAGAAAGAGATTAAATTAAAACAACAACTAATGGAAAGTCCAGGGCATCAAAAGGTAAAACAAATTTGTCTTCAGTTGTGATATTGTGTGTGGATGATTAATGGATTTAAATATCAATATTTTCTTTGTCAGAGAAGTGTGAGGTCTGCAGTCCTCAAAATTGGTATTTTCTGCACGCAGTTTGTTTTGTCTCTGTCATCAGTGCCCTTCCTTGCCTTTGAAGCCCACTGGTTTCTTCTGACTTTCCTTTAAGTTTCAGTGGGATGAAACCAACTTGTTTCAACTTAAAATAACCTGTATCAACTGTGTGTGGGTAAATGTGACTCAGCTTTCACAGCATAAAATATATCTTATATATTTTGAAAGCTCTTGGGGCCATATTCTTTGCATGGGTTATTTGTCTAATGTGTCTTTAGGGACTTATTCAGGTTCTGTCCAGTAAAGGATACTCTTGGCATTCAGATGTTATATGTGTGTGTTTGTAGTTTTTTCCAGCTTTTCCCTTGAAATTATATCACAATGCACTAATATTGCAAAATATAGCACACTTTCATTTCTGGAGAATGTCAAATAGGTCTTTCTCCAACACAATGTCTATTTGAGCTCCCAATTTATGATTTCATAAAATGTTAAGATAAATTATAAACAATATATTCTTTCCTCAAATTGGCATTGCTGGGCAAAGGGCTCAAAGTGTGACATATGAACAAGGCACAGTTGTTTAATTTTCCTGTGAGTGGCAATGGTTTTTTATGTGCCTTTTGTGGAAAATAATATCCTTCAGAGCAAACAAAAAAGCAATTTACAAGTTTCATTTACAAGTTTCATTTACAAGTTGATGTGTGGTCTAAAGGATCCCTTGAACTATTTGACCCTATTGGCTTTTGGGTCTCATTTTAGTATCTTTAAATCTAAATTTCTAGGCTACAAAGCCTCTAAAATATGAAAGTGTTTATTGCTGAAGTGCATTTAAGTATTATTGCTTTTAACTTGCATTGCTGATGTTCCTTTCCTATTCCTACGTTCCTTTCCTTGCTTCCTGAGCAGTCTCCTTCCAAATGGTATTGGAAATTAGTACCTGTAAGTGAACTACTTTTACACCAGTTGTCATCCACAAAATCATGGCTTTTTAAACCTCCTCAGAGTGTTTGCTTCCATTCCAATGCTTCTCAGCTGCTCTCTGAAAAACACCTGTGTGAGCTTCTGGGTCATCAGGCTCTGTTTTCATGACGTGCTTTCTGCATACTGTACAGCATACAGCATACTCACTTTGCAGCATCTCAGAATTGCTTCCACACTGCAGGAGTGAGGGAGATAGAATAGCAATAAAAATTAAAAAAAATAGAAAATTACCACTTGAAATGGTTGCATTTGCTGGGTTTTGTTGGAAGTAGGAGCTGATGCCAGCACTGAGGTGAGAGAAAAGCTGGGCAGCTTAAAGGCTGCCTAATCTTGGAATCCATAGTTAAGATACTCAGATGTTTGTGCTTAAATAATGCTCTTACCCTGCTCCTGCACCTGCTCTGGTGCAGATTGGTAAATCTGTCAGGGCCAGAGCTCTGCTGCTCCCTGAGGTGGGGTAGGAGATTGGCCAGACCAGTTTGGATCCTGTGGAACACTTGCTGGGATTGTGTGCTCAGTTAAGGAGCCTGGAGCTGGCACAGTGGGAGGGAAGACAGTTTGCACATTGGAACAAAATGCTGATTTTCCTTAGTGCTGAAGTGTGAAATTGGAATATCAATTCCACTATATATATATAAAAAAACCCAAATTGTATGTCTAGTATACAATCCTGCTTTCTTTTTTCTGAGTTTTCTGGTTTTATTTCAGCTTGCAGAGATTTTGCTTTGTTCCTTTGCTGGTGTTGCAGGAGCTGGTGTTACTCATTTTCTCTCTGGGAAGATGAGCTCTTGTCTCAGTTGTTAATTCCAAAGGGCAGAGCACCTGGAAAAGGCAGATGTGATCAGGCAGCCTCCCCATGATCTCTCTGCCTTCCCACAGAGAGCTCAGTCCCACTGCAGCCTCCTAATCCTTTGTTTGAACCAAATCTGTGGGCTGGAGTAAAAACTTTAAATATCTGAAAATAAAGGAAGGAGTAAACAAAGGTTGTCTCACTTCTAGTCCACTTAGATTTTAATGGTTTACTGGCAGATTTTGCAGTCTCCAAAGTTGTTGTCAGGTTCTGTCAATTCTGTGCTTTTTTATTTTGTGATTTTTGTTTGATTGGGTTTTTTAAATACAGAATTATCTCTATTTCAGTGGCACCATTTCTGCAATTATTGCATACAAATATCATTCATTGTATGCATGGGCAGGAGGGTTACAAACCACAATTCTCAGCTTAGAAAATAAGGAAGAATTCAGAATTTTCAGTATAAAGGACTGAATGGTTAAGAGAATAATAGCTGAGCAAAAAATAAGGAATTAAGTCCATAAAAACCCTCTTTGATAAATTTGTAGGGTTTTTCACCAAAGCCAAAAGAAACAAGGAATTTTTAGAGATTTTAGTTCCTGGTATTGACTGTCGTTGGTTTAAATTCCATTTAAGCCTATTGGAAAAGAAATAATTGTATCTACTTTAACTAGAGGAGGAATTAAACTTTGAAAAGAATTTCTGGAGGTTTTTTTTTTTTAATATGCTTACTTTAAGTGGATAAATGCTGACCCTTTCAAACTAACCAGTTCACCTTGGTGTGCACACTTCTTTTACCAGACTTAACGGCCACATTTCCAGTGCATAATGGATGTTGCTGATGCCTTTGATTTGTTTCTTGTTTGAATAATCACCATCCTATATCTCACTGTTTCTCTTTGTGTAAGCCTGATCTGATGCATGCCCTATCACACTGCATGCTGGAACCAGTGGAATATGCTCGTGTGGTACAGTATGATTCCCATTCCATTACACCTTCGTGGAGTGCTCCAGGCTGGGGAAAAAACCCAATTTGCACCTGGGAAAAGGACAGGCAAAATAGCATTAGCATGCAGAGATAGCTTTGAGTTCCTTGGGAAACCTAGCATGTGCAAAGTAAAGAGGAGAAACTGGTTCTCATTGCTCTAAGTGATCTTCATTGCTCTGAACAGATTTTTTCACAGCCTGTGCCATCCTAAATTGACACCTAGGAGTGTGTGTGTGTGTGTGTAGAGCTTTCCCAGGCTGGCTTGGGAAGTGTAGGATGCCATTGGTAAAACCCAGCTTTCCTCTGATGATTCGATCTGTGACTGGTGTGTCTGCACAGCAGACAAGAGGTTCTGTTCAATCCCAGTGCTGTCAATGCCCTGAAGTGACCAAGGGATGGTTTTCCAGCACTGCCAGATGTTTCTGCCAGGCCCTGCAGTGCATTTTGCTTTTGCTTTCCCACCTGCTTTGCTGCTCAGTTTAGACACAGCCTCCCAGTGCTGTAGTGTGTGGATGCTCAGGAAACAGCAACCCTGGAACTTGCAAAACTTGCAAGAAGCAATGCCAAGATTTGTTCTTCAGCTGACTGGCTTTGGCAGCTCCAAATTCCCCGAGGGCTGCGGGGTGGTTTGCACCAGAGTTTGATTTTGATCTGTAGTAAATCAAGGAGAGTTTTGCTGGGGATGTCAAGGCCTCCTCCTCTCTGACGGTTTTGGAAAAGGCCCTGTTTTTTTATTTTTGCACAACACCTGTGTTGCACACAGATGTGCCGTGTTCTGGTTCTCTCTGAGAGAACTTTGCTGTCTGAGGACACGACAGCAAATCCATGGATGTGGGTAAGGTATGAGAGAGATCACCAGCCCATCAGAATTATTTTTGCTGTGTTTCGTTTTCCCCAAGCTTTTCATGTAGTTCCCCATGTCTCTTTCTTTGGATCTGCTGCATTCATGCATCTGTGTGGAATGATTTGGAGTTAAATTGATTATAATAAATTCAAATGTGTGAATGAAGCGAGGAATCTGGCAGCACGGATTGCTCCTGTGCGTGAGGAAACTGAATGGCAGATGAGCAACCTGCTCTAGTGGAAGGTTCCCTGCCTGTGGCAGGGGGTTGGTTTGAATGATCTTTAAGGTCCCTTCCAACCCAAACCATGCAAGGATTAAAAGGGAAACACCATTTCCTTCAGAATTGGCTTCCATGGGGAGAAAAGCACAACTTTGTCAGTTGGGTTTCACTTGGGGCAGAATGCCAGAAAGGATCCACCGAAAAGAGTTTTCAATGCTTAACACAGATTGCTTTTTCTTTGCTTTTTTGAGGGTTTTTTTGGACTTTTTGCCTCTTCAGCATGATGTGAACCCTTGTTTTGTCTCTGTAGGTGCGTTACAGAAGGGACCACCTCTCCAGCAGGCAGTTACCCTACTTCCCTGTGCTGGAAGATCTGATGAAGGATGGTAGCGATGGTGCTGCTCTTCTAGCTGTGATTCACTATTATTGTCCAGAGCAAATGAAACTGGATGGTATGTAATAAAGGTTTTGAGGGAAAAAAAAAAAGGAATAAAAAGCTATAAATACACGAAAAATTAAAAATACAGCACTTCTAATAGGTAGTGGACTATGGCAAGTTGGAGGCAGGTCACCAATGGAATCTGCATTTAAAAAATCATCTCTCTTTGATGTTGTTTTTTTACTTACTGTGTTTAGAAGTCTGTGCTCTGTATATTATGAGCTACAAAAGAATCTTTTCTTTTCCACTTTTAGATGATGTGGCTTTGTTTGCTCAAATAACTGAGCTTGGTTTCAATACCATAAAAAAGGAGTACATGTCCACCAGTATTAGGTGATAATTCTCATGTTTTTCTGTAGGAGTGCATAACTTGGCATTTTAAAATCTAGATTTTGAAATAATTCCTCTCAATCTGCTGAAACTGTCACTCTTGAGCATTGCAAAACATAAGTTCTCTCCCCCAGAAAATGTTTCTCTTAGTAAATCAATGTCGTTGTTGCATTAACTTCTGCAAATCAACATTTTGTATTGGTTTTTAAATTCTCAGATATGTTGTACCTTGCAGAGCTCCTGAGTGTTTTCAGAAGGAACCAGCACTGTGAATCCTAGGAGAACCCTTTATTATATGCAAATCAAGATGTCTGGTTTTAATTGCTTTTGTATTGTGTCATTATGTGTGTTCTCTGTAGCCTGTTTACCTTTTCTGTGGCTGTCATAGACAGAATCCCCTGTGGATTCAAAAATGAATGCAGAATTGACACTGTTCTCTGTGGTTTTCTTCCTCCTTTTCCTGTCCCTCTGGTGCTGAGCAGGTAGAGAAATGTCACTGGTAGCCAGTAAATATCCAGTGCTGGTGTAGAGTCTGTGCAGTTCCTGTATTTAGTGTTTCTGTGAGCTGAGGGTGGAAAGGGAATCCCTTGGGGCAGTGCCATGACTTACTGATCCCTCTCCCCTTCCCAGATATCTGTTTGAAAGAGGTGACATCGATTGCAGACAGCCTCTATAACATTCAGCTTTTGAGAGAATTCTCAAATGAGTACCTAAACAAATGCTTTTACCTCACCTTGGAGGACATGTTGTATGCTCCTTTGGTTTTAAAGGTAAGAAACATAATAAAGGATGGATTTTTCAATAAAATGAGGGTAAATCAAGAGTGTTTTGGTAATGTGAGGTGTAATTTTCCTTTTTTTTCTCTTTCAGCCTAATGTCATGGTGTTCATTGCAGAACTCTTTTGGTGGTTTGAGAATGTCAAACCAGACTTTGTACAACCAAGAGATATTCAGGAAATAAAAGATGGTAGGTTTGTAACCAGGGATAACTGATAGCATGTTTAAAAAATACTTACATTACAGTGAAACTGTTTCCCAGTGGTGTTTCCTTGGAAGCTTTGTTTCTACCAAAGTTTATTCTTGCTGGGGATCTTTGGAAACAGTAAAGTAGAAGGAAAATTAATCCTAGATCCACTCGAGCTCTAATTTTTTGAATGAGTAATTTTTGATCAGGTCATTTCCCCCTAAACTCACTAATTACTTATTAATTTGTAACTTCCACTAAGCTCCCCAGAAGATACATATTTTAAATAAAGACCAGAGCTTCCTGCTGTGTTCTGCTCCTTCCCTGGCCTCTCTGAGTGGTGTTGATGCTGTCCCTTTGTGCCCAGTCAAGGCAGTGATGCAGCAGAAGAGCAGTCGGCCCCCTGTCCCCATCTCCAATGCCACCAAGCGCAGTTTCCTGGCCACTCCTGCCAGCCCCAGCCCAGCAGAGCTGCAGCCTCCAGCCCAGCCAGCCCCTGAGGCCTGCAGTAGGTACTACCTGCACCCCGAGGAGCCTGACTACCTGTAAGTCTGTCTTCATATTGTTCCACCTCCAGTTTATGTGTCTGGATCACCTGGGGTTTCGTGCTGCTAAGTGTTGTCGTTTTGCCACAAACGGAGTGACCTCAGAGTACCCAAAAGGGCTCCAAGAGAGCTGGGCAGGGACTTTGGAGCCACCAGGTCTTGTGGAAGGTGTCCCTGTCCATGGCAGGATGGTCTTTAAGTCCCTTCCAACCCAAACCATTCTGAGATGCTGTGAAAACAAACTTAAATATGATCTGATGTGCAGGAAAATTAATGACAAGATTTTTCAGTTGACATAAATTTCACAGTGACCTATAAGTTATTTCAGCCTTTATTTTGTCTTTAATTTACTGTTTACTTAAGCAGCATCTTAAATCTGCTGTGTTTAGAAACTTAGGTTAATTTCAGGTAATAGGTTTACTTTTGTGTTGTTACATATGAAAAACTTTTCTTTAAGGATCTTCTTAAAAATTACTGATACTATGTTATAAAGAGGATGAGGGTAACTTAGCAGTGTAACTTCACAATTTGATATATTTTCTCGTTAAAAAAAAAACAATTCTTTGTAGTAATGAATTTTTGCTTTTCTGAATTAGTGGCAAAGGAGGAAGCCCTGCCTTCAGCCCTTCCCATCCACTGCTCCCTTTGAGGCAAAAGCAACAAAAATCTTTACAGGGAGAAGACAGCCCTGGTAAGTCTGCCTTGAATTTGCCTTTCAGCAGGCAATACCTGTCAATGTCAATAAAATAATGAATTAAAATATAAGTTCATTTCTATAAATGATTTGGAATTGAATTAAACTGCAGTCACACAAGTGGGTGAGCATGTTGAGTTCAAGTAAGTCTTAAAGATCTTTTAAGAAACTTAGTGGATTTTAGTTTTTTTCAGGCTTTCATTGTGTCTGACTGGTGGCAGCTGCAGCAAATCTGTTTTCTGCTGCCATCTGTTGGGGAAGGAGTTGATTCTGTTCCTATATTTGCTATTAAATGAGGTAAAAGTGCTGGTATAAAAACCATTTCTAAACTATTACCAATTAAAAACCATTTCAGGCCATCGGCACCGTTCGAATTCTCTGACCCGCGTTGATGGGCAGCCACGAGGGGCAGTCCTGGCGTGGCCAGAGAGGAAATCCAGGTAAGGGAGGCATTTATTTATTACAGCATTGCTTCAGGAAATGATACTATGACAATTTGATTGTGGTCATGTGGTGTCACTGCCCTAGAACTGCACTGGCAGTCACTTAATTTTGTTTTCTCTTAATGTGCACATTCAGAGCTGACTGATTTTACATTTGCAGTTGAAAATATGTCAAGTGTGATTTTCGGGAAGTGCTGTTGAAAATGGAAGTGTATGAAGTTGTTGCTTGGTCTTGCTGGTCACTTGTGATGCAGGATGCATTTTTAAAATAAAACAATTTTAGCTGTCTGTATCATGGTCTTTATTTCAACAAATTGTACCTTGTTGTGCTTGAGTGTCAGTAGACTCTCCTTATCTTTTCTAGGCCTTTGTCTCAGCCAACACCATTTGCTCTTCATCATTCTGCCAGTACTGATGTGGACCCTGGCTCTGGTGACAGCATCAGCTTGGCCAGATCCATCAGCAAGGACAGTCTTGCTTCCAACATTGTCAATGTAACCCCCAAAAATCAGCCCCACCCTCCATCGGTGAAAGCTAACGGGAAGAGCTTGCTGAACAACGTGGAAATGGAGGATGAAGATGAAGAGCTCATTGCCATCATCAGATCTGAAGAAAGGCCAAACCGTGGTGACCCTGAGGTGCAGAATGCTGCAGCCAGGGTGCCCAGCATAGCGGCCTCAGCATGGTCTCCAAAAACAAGCAGCGACCCTTCAGACAGCAAACCCGAGAGTTTTTACCTGGAGCCTTTAATGCCTGCAGTCCTGAAACCAGCCAAGGAGAAACAGGTCATCAATAAAGAGGATGAGTGTGGGGAGGGGAAACAGAGGAGTTTTGTAACAAAGAGGTTAAATGAAGGACACTTGTCTTTGAGCCGCAAGAAAGCGACGAGCAGCCATGGTGAGCATGACCTCAACAGGACTTTTACTCTTTCTAGCTCTGATTTCACTCCAGTTGCAGATCCCAGTTCTGCAGATGCAGTGGCCCTGGGGGAAGCAGGTGTAGAAGCTTCCAGACCTTTGGCTAGTAGCAGTTTAGATCCTTCCTCTCAGGAGCTATCCACTGGAGGATTCTTTCTTCATGCTGCTAAACCTGATGATGAGGTAACAAGTAAGGTCAACGTGAGTTATGGGAAAGGTCTCAGCTTGCACATTCAGGATACAGCCTGGGCCGTGGTGAGACAGGACTCAGAGTCAGATCTCTTGGACATGGAAGATGCTGACCAGGATTTGGTGGCCATAGACAACCATCCTATAGTCACTAAGTACATTGGTGAGGAGGAATCTGCCAAGCTGCAGGAGGACATGAAGGTGAAAGAACACGAGGACAAGGACGATGCCAGCGGGCGCTCCAGCCCCTGCCTGAGCACCATTTCCCAGGTGAGCAGCGTGTCCATGGCCAGCGGCAGTGTCCGCATGACCAGCTTTGCAGAGAGGAAGCTGCAGAGGCTCAACAGCTACGAGACCAAGTCCAGCACCAGCAGTTCCCAAAAAACCACCCCAGATGGGTCAGAAAGCTGCCCAGCACCACTGACCACGTGGAAACAAAAGCGAGAACAGAGCCCCAACAGGCAGAACAAAGACAATGTCAATCTTTTAGCTTCTGAGCTGGTGCAGCTCCATATGCAACTGGAAGAGAAACGTAGGGCCATAGAGGCTCAGAAGAAGAAGATGGAGGCCTTATCGGCAAGGCAGAGACTAAAATTGGGCAAGGCAGCTTTCCTGCATGTTGTTAAAAAAGGGAAATCTCCTGATGGTCCACAACCTCTTAAACCAGAACATTTTGCAAAAGAATATTCTCGGCACAATGGGGAAGACTTAGATGAAGTTTCTTTGGGTTCCAAATCTGAGGAGTTTCTTGTGAAAGAGGAGGAGAGAGAAGAAATGCTCAGTGATTCTCAAGAAGTAGCAAAAGTAAAAATGCAGGAAAGCCTGGCTTTTGCTGAGCAACACAAACCAAAAGACCCTGCTGCTATACACGATTTGGAAAAAAGTAAAATTATTTCTGTTGCCCTCCTAGAAGACAACGTGACTGAAGCAGATATAAATGAATGCGACCTTTCCATCGAAAAGCTGAACGAAACAATCAGCACCCTGCAGCAGGCCATCCTAAAGATTTCCCAGCAGCAGGAGCTGCTCATGAAATCTCCAACAGTGCCATCCCCAGGAACCAGAAGTAACTCTCAGGACCAAAAGGTGAAACCTTCGATTCATTTTGTTGAGCCCCTGTCTCCAACTGGAATGAACAGCCTGCGGAAACCGCCGCGGTTTGGCCAAGGAAGGACTCCCCGACCAGGAAGGCCATCAGAGTTGAAAGTCCCCAAGGACAAGCAGCAGAATTCAGCACGTGTTAAAACCCCAACTCCCAGCCTAGAAAACCTTCCACATTTGAGACCTTTCCCACCCAATAGCTTGGCAAAGAC
Source organism: Picathartes gymnocephalus (assembly GCA_013390045.1). Taxonomy (NCBI): domain Eukaryota; kingdom Metazoa; phylum Chordata; class Aves; order Passeriformes; family Picathartidae; genus Picathartes; species Picathartes gymnocephalus. Next base: position 306,295 of record WEKY01017828.1, on the reverse strand, counting down.
ACCCACGGAAATGGGATTGGAAAGCAGTCCTGATCATGGAAGTGGTTCCCAAGAGAAATGTTTCTTTGATACCTATAGACTCCATGATGAGAGCAATCAAAGGGCACTTGTTCTCTCCACCTCCAAAGATGCAAATATTCTGTCTGAAATGAGCAAAGAGGTGAATAACAGCTTCAAGGAAACAGGGTTGAATTCTTCTGATGGCTCAGGAAAAGAAAATGTCCCAGTGGATGAGCCCCTGAGAAGCAAGGCCAATCTCATTGAAGTAGATTTGTCTGACTTAAAAGCTCCAGATGAAGGAGAACTTGAAAACCAGGATAGCTCCACGGATATGATTAGTGAAGGTGATCAGAAGTCTGGTGTGGGTTTTTTCTTCAAGGTAAATGTGTTACCTTTCTCTCTTTGGTTCCTGGTACACACTTGCTCAGCGTTAGAACTGGTGTTGCCCAGTCTCCTGATGGAGCACAGCATTCATTGGTTGCAATATTTGGATATAAAAATGCCGCACTGGAAAATAATTACTTTTGGAAAAAGAACTGCTCTCAGACCATTTAGTGTCTTAATTTGTGTTTAGCAGTGTTTATTGTCAATACCTTAAATGTGCTGACATGATGATACTTTCTCTTTTAATTTCTCTTTCACGAAAAGGTCAAACTAAACTGTCTCAATCTTAGGGAATTTAAGTTTTGGGGTCTTTGTAGTGTGATTAATTTTGACTGATTGTCATTGCACTGGGATTATTTGTGCTGTCTATCCTGGCCCACATCATAGTTGCATTATACTTTGCAGGTCTAGAAGGTTTTGTTGATGATTCAAGATACCTAAAAACAAGTCAGAGTAAGATGAGCCCCTTTTTTTCTCCTCACAGACTTAAAGGAACACTAAAACTGTCTCTTAATTTTTTCTTGAGCAACAAGAAGTTTTGCTTTACACTCAAATGTCAAGATTTCCAAAAGTAATAGTTTTTCTTCAAATTTCCCTGGAATCCTCAGCAATCTTGTGATGTCCAGCTGAATATATTGTCCAGTATTGTTTAAAATCTCCATCCCTGTGGATTTTGCAGGATGAACAGAAGGCAGAGGATGAGCTGGCCAAAAAGCGTGCGGCGTTCCTCCTGAAGCAGCAGCGCAAGGCCGAGGAGGCTCGGCTGCGGAAGCAGCAGCTGGAGGCTGAGGTGGAACAGAAAAGGGATGAAGCTCGGTAATGATGCACAGACAAGAATTTCTCTTCATTTTCAGATGAGGAAGTTGTTCCATGCTGATTGCACTGTTCTTGTGTTCGCTTGTCAGCCGCAAAGCCGAGGAGGACCGGATACGGAAAGAAGAGGAGAAGGCTCGGCGAGAACTCATCAAGCAGGAATATCTAAGGAAAAAACAGCAGCAAATTTTGGAGGAGCAAGGGCTTGGGAAGCCCAAATCCAAGCCCAAAAAGCCCAGGCCAAAGTCGGTCCATCGTGAGGAATCTTACAGTGATTCAGGCACGAAGTGTTCTTCCACACGTAAGAATCTGGATTTTTTTTGCTCTCGCTGAGTTTCAAATCTGCTGTAACCAAAAGTGTTTGACATTTCCTCTCCTGTTTTGCAGCTGATAATCTGAGCAGTGCTCAGTCTGGTTCCAGTCTGTCTTTGGCCTCAGCAGCAACGACTGAGCCTGAAAGTGTTCACTCTGGTGGCACTCCCTCACAGAGGTACAGCCAGGCTCTCTGGGCTTTCTCTGCTGCAGGGGGATGAAATAGGGCTGGCCTTCGGTGCTGTTTGCTTCCCCTCTCTGGCACAGGGGCGCAGTGAGAGTTGCTGAATTTATCTGGTTTATGTGGCTGCCAACTGCAGTGCTCTGTGCAAACTTGCAATTCTGTTTTCTCCCAGAGGAGTCAGAGTTTTGCTTTGATTTCTAGGGAGCAGAATCTGACTGTTCTGGGGAGGATAAGGGAGAATAATCTGTTCCATTCAGGGACAGCATTTATGTGAGATTACAGGGCCAAAAACCAAAATCTTGGCATATAATTTTTTATTTGTTTCCCTCGCAGAGTTGAATCAATGGAGTCCTTACCCATTCTGAGCAGAAATCCCAGCAGAAACACAGAGAGAGACTGGGAGAACGCTTCCACAGCATCTTCTATTGCTTCAGTGGCAGAATACACAGGTGCCTGCTTTGCTTTAGTTTAGTTTGGTTTTGTTTATGTTTTTTTTATTCATTTATTATGAATACTAGGTCAGGAAAACCTGTGATGTGTTTCGTGTTATTTTTGAGAAGCTGTCAGGTGTATTTTTTTCATTTAATATCTCTAAAAGTAAGTAATTTTATAAAAATAGAACGTTTTTTCCCTTTTTTTTTTTTACTTTGGATTAAAATCTTAGTATTCATAAGTGTAAGGCAGATAATTTTTACTTGTTTCTCTTCCTTAGGTCCAAAATTATTTAAGGAACCCAGCAGCAAATCCAACAAACCTATTATTCACAATGCTATATCTCACTGCTGTCTTGCTGGAAAAGTGAATGAACCACATAAGAACTCAATATTAGAGGTAAACACTAAAATTATTAATGCACTCTCAATCAGATGGGTCTGTAATGCTGATGTCATAATCCCACTGATGTGGATGTTCCTGTATTGAGGATTTTTTGCTTCCCACGTGGAAAACACAATCCTGTGTTTAGAGTTCAGCTTGTAGGTTTGTAAGGGGACTGGAAAATGATGTTAAGAAGGGTAACTCTTCAGCTTAAAGCTTGGCACAGTTTTTCCTATGATCAATCCCTGTACCTGTTTGGTTTTGCTGTATTGAGAATTTTTTGCTTCCCACATGGAAAACACAATCTTGTGTTTAGAGTTTTGCTTGTAGGTTTCTAGGGGACTGGAAAATTATGTTAAGAGGAACAATTATTCGGCTTAAAGCTTGGCACAATTTTCCCTGTGATCACTCCCTGTACCTGGTTGGTTTTTGCTGTATTCAGGATTTTTTTCTTCCCATGTGGATTCTGTATTTAGAGTTCAGCTCATAGGTTTATAAAGGGACTGGAAAACTGTGTTAAGCTTAAAGCTTGGCACGATTCTGCCTGTGAACAATCCCTGTACCTGCTTGTTTTTGCTGCAGGAGCTGGAGAAGTGCGATGCCAACCACTACATCATCCTGTTCCGCGACGCCGGCTGCCAGTTCCGAGCACTTTACTGCTACTACCCCGACACGGAGGAGATCTACAAACTGACTGGGACAGGGCCAAAGAGCATCACCAAGAAAATGATTGATAAACTCTATAAGTACAGCTCGGACAGAAAACAGTTTAACGTGATCCCAGCCAAAACCATGTCTGTGAGCGTGGATGCTCTCACCATCCACAACCACTTGTGGCAAGCCAAGCGACCCGCGGTGCCAAAGAAGGGCCAGACTCGGAAATGACACCCAGCTCCTGGGGAGAAGGTTGCCTCACTGGGATTGCATTGAGACAAGACATGTTTACCATTTTCCTCCAGTTTGGTATGAAATGTGCAGAACCAGAGACATTTTTTAAGAAGCTTCGGAACAGATAACTGTGGATGCAAGTTCTTGAGGATGAAGGAACGTTGCCAGTGTTTTTTATGGATGATCAATCTGCTGTTACACCCAATGCTAACTACTGTGGCTTTCAGCTGGCGAGGGACTGTGCATGTAGCAAGATCTTGAACAAGTGGATTTCCTTTTACTTGAAGCTTTTCATCGGTACAAATTGGGAATAATTTAATTCTCTTTCCCCTCCACCTCATTCCCTCCTTTTTCCCAGCATTCTTAAAAGCTGGCGAGCTCCGAACTTGGGTAGAAGGATTGAACAGATCTTGGGTGAAGTGCTTTGGGTTTGGTTTGGTTTTTTAAACAGTCTTTAGGGAAACCTTCCTTTCAGACCTTTTTGAGGAACTGTTGAATACATCCAGTTGTTGTACTGTATCTACTGCCAACGTAAGTGCAGCTCTCAGATTTCTGAAAAAAGCCCCAACTTGTGCTGCTCAGAACAGAGTTTACTTGCAGGATCTGTGTAGGATAAGCATTGCAAGGATTCCAAAAGCCAGTCTTTTTCTAAAAAAAAAAATATATAAAAAATTGTTCACAAATGTAAAGATCTCTGGAATACAATCATGAAGAGGCATAACAGGTGCTACTAGCTGGAATGTGCCTGACTGAAACTTAAGGCAAGCTGAATGGAGCCCAGTGATTACAGATTTCAGTTTCAGGTAGTGTCCTAAAGATTTGTTTGCTTTAATGAAGGTGGATGCTGGTAGGTATAGAACATTTCCACTCTGAGCACGCTACTCCTGTACGATGGTGCACTTAATGATCACAGATTTTAATGTTTTTATTACATCATGAAATGTAATTCTACTTTCTTTGTCCTGTCTTTATTCTGAATGAGCAGCATGCTCTACAATGAAGAGTGTGTTATGTTTTTTATTTTGGGTGATATATTAATATATATTGCTTTGTTTTTCTCATTTGAAAGCAATTTTTAAAAAGAGACATTTGCATTTGTTTCAAAAGCCCAAATAAGTCGAATGGCTTGGATTTCTTTTCATGTTGAAATATTAAATCTTGAGTTATGACCTTAAAAGTCTTTGTGTTTCAGCAGATTAAATTTTTGTCTGTGGTAACAGGGTATATTTGCAGTTCCTTTTTTTTTTTTTTTTTCCTTTTTTTATTTTTAACCACTCCCATGTCTCATTCTTGGCCCCGGCTGGTTCCCAAGCAGGTTTCTATAGCTATTCCCTAATTAATTTAATCTGCTAACAAGCTCCTGCTCCTTGGGTTTGACACTTAACTACCTGCAGCTCCTGTAGGTTCTGACTTGGGTTTGCACATGTTTACTTTTCTTTGAAGTGTTACTTGAATTTGTGTCTCTCGAGTGCAGAAGGCCCTGCCCCATCCTCGAGAGGAGCTGAGCTCTAAATCCGCCGTAATTCTTGACCTTGGAGATGATGGAAGGTACAGAGAGTTCTTGTACATAGGGGCAGTTAGGGGATGGGATAAAGTGCTGGGTAGGTAGAGCAAAGTGAAGGTCTTCCAGTGCAGTCTCTCCGTGTTTTTTCCCATCCCAGGACTCCCTGACTAGGCTGCTGCAACTTTGTAAATTATGTTAGATAGTTTGCTGCTTGTAAATAATTAAAGGCTTTATGGTTTCTAAAGTGCTGAGTATTAAACACCGTCATGAGTGTAACTTTTGTTACCATGCTTTTCATGCTTGTGCTTTATTTCTCACTGTTTGATATTATAAACCATATTTATTTTATGAGACACTGAAATTTAATAAAAATCATTAACTGATTTCCTTTTTTATTTCATGTGTACTTTTGTTGGTGTGACACTTCATCCCCTCCAAGAGCTAACACACTTTAAAGATGTGCTGTTCTATTTGGTAAAGCTTCACCTGCAAGGAGCTGCAATAACTTTGTGACAAGAGCTTATTTCTCCTGACTGCAGTGGGCAAAAATGGGACCTAAAAGCTCTCAGAAAACTGGGAAATAGTTTAAGGATTTATTTCATCAGACTCTTGAATCTGTCTGCTGGGGCTCCTTTGATCTGTGTAAGCAGTGATAGAATTCAGGTAATTTTCTACTCAGTGTTGGGCTTTGGAGTTAAATTTATAGAATTCTGAATACAGAGGATTTCTGATTGTGGTTTTAGTGACCTCATGCATAACCCTTCACTCCCAAGGACAGAAAATCCTGATGTGTAGCACCAATAAGGTGACCCTGATAACTGTGCTGGTGTCCCTTCTAAAAACCACTGCTTAGAAAATGGGATTTTGTCCTTCCAGAGCAGAGTGTAAATCCCTGAAATCGGGGAAATGTGTGGGAATCACCTGTTCCCTCAGGCCCAGGGGCTCTGATCTCTGCAGGTAAATAGAATTAATTTGGCAACCTGCCGCTTAAGCTGCTTGTTTGGGTTGGTTTTCCCCAGGATTAGTTGGAGCCAGAGTTGTTCCCTCTTAGCTCTGTCAAAATGAGCAGAACTGGATAAAACCCCTTCCAGCTTCCCAGAGGTTCTGGTTCTGTTCCTGGGAGGAGAAGAAAGTGGGAGCTCTGTGACGTCTCTCTGTCTCTTCCTAAGAAATCCAAGAATGGACATCTTTAAAGTGCTTTTAAATGCAATTTCTTTCTCTCCAGCCCTGTCCATCAGTCTGTGTGTTCCACGTGCTGTTTCCATCTGTGCTTGGTGTGGTTTTGTCTCATTTTCATCCTGCTCTCAGGCTGGGGGAAGAGTTCAAGCCAGAATAATCTGAGTTTGGAAAATAACTAACTCATTTTGAAAGCCCTCACCCAACACTGGGTGAGTGTGCCAAAAAGATAAAGCTGATTTTTGTCCCCACTGCACTGGGGAGTTGAGTGTAGAAATCTCTGGAGTTTCTCTTCCTACAAACCAGGGGTTTGGGGCTGCAGCTTGAAGTAAAAGTGACGGGAATGAGTTCTCAGGATTTGAATTTTCTGTTCTTTTTGCTTTTCCCCCCACAAATCCCCAGAGCTGATGACTAGAGCAGTGTCAGAGCAGCCCAAACCCCTTCTCTTTCCGTTTTATTGAATTTATTCTTTAAATAGAACAACAATTGAGGTGTCTCCTGTTCACTCTGAGCTGGCTGTCCTGGGAGTTTGGTCCTTGGAGCAGTCCTAAGCTGTTATCCGTGCTGTGCTTATCCTATTAAGTGGCTTGCAGTTAATTAGGGGGTTAAATGTAATTAATTTTCAGCAGTTGAGGGAGGGGCAGGTGGCTGAGGGGGGTAAGTTTGGGGGTCAAGATGTGCCAAACATCCTTGGGATGAGGCTGTGCCGGGATTCTCCAAGAACATCATCCCAGAAAGAAGATTTTTGGAGAGATTTTTACCATTTTTCCTGCTGTTCCTATCCAGAACTGAAGAAATCTGTGGAATATTTTGGGGTTGGTGCTCTCTGGGCGTTTCAGATAAGTGAAACTTTATTATATAAAGTTCTTCAGGCCAGCTCAAAATGGGAATATTCCTATGGTCCAATAAAATTAAGTGCATTTTCCACATTGCAGTGAAAATACTACAATTAATTCTGGGTCACCACTCAGACATTGGACTTCTCTTACCATGTAGTAAGTAAAAAATAATGACAGGTTTTTTTTGAAATTTTGTTATTCTAAAAAGAAAATATTTCCCTGAGCTTTCTGTTGCAGGTTTGTTAAGGCTTGGTTTGGTTTTAGAGGGTTTGAAGATTTCAAGCTTCCTGTGGGCCTATGAAAAAAGTGCATTTTTACTCATCTGCTCCAAGGGGTAAGTTCAGCTCTTCTTTGAAAAAATTAACCCAAATTTCTAAGGAAAATGCCATTCAAAACTGGAATTTTATGCCTCTTCCTTCCCCAGCCTGTGCTGAGCACGGGCACGTTCCTGTTGTAAAAATTACGGGGTGGATTTAATTTACCTGTGTGTGCTAAATATAAATTCCCTTTTATCTTGGTGCTGCAATCCTGTCATAGTTTTCTGATCCATCCCTCTGAACTTGTTCAGAAAGAACAATTTATTGTAGAGTGGGGGAAAAAAAAACCTCTGGGGAAGTGTGTGCAGCAGGGATGATGAAATATTCAATATCCAGCATTTGTTAAAATTCAAATGAGGCACTTGAAAGAATGGTTTGAAGCCCATAAACTTCCCCAAATTATTGTGGCATTACGTGGAAATCTCAGGAAAACAAAACCTCTTTGTTTTGACTCTGTCTTCCAGGGAATAACCATAAAAACTGAATTTACAGCAAAAATTAAAAATCCTGCCTGGATTTGGGTTCCTTTTTGTTTCCCAGCCAAACCAACCCAATTATTTTTAATTTATATTTTAATGCTCTAGATTTTTTCCTCTGCTACAAGGAATTTGTAGTGTTAGGAGCTGATTTTTCTCAACTGGGGCAAAGATTTAAATGAATTTTGGTTCATTTTGCAGCGCTATTTCCTCTTCTTTTCTGCATCTGCTGCTGTGGAAGGTGGAACAAGAGGAAAAAATGGAAAATCCACTGCTGAGAAGTGCTGAAATCCCCTTGTGCAGAGCATTAAATCCTGTTCTGCAGCCTTGGAAGGGTTTTCATCCAGTGAGAGCTGCTCTTGGTGGTGATAAAATTACCTTATTTTGGGTGTAATCATTGCACAATAAAGAAAAATGGAAAATCAAAAGGATTTGTTCTCCATGTACAGATCTGTCAGGTTTAAAGCCAATAATTAAAAAGTAATTTAGCAAGGTCTTTTTTTCCTCCTCTCCTTTTACTTTCAACTTCCTCGGGTGTATGTTCAGCCCAGAATTATCTCCCCTATTGAAGGGACGTTGTTTTTGTCCTTCTGTATGATTTTAATTAAATAGATTTTTACAGTATTTGCTTAAGATGCTTAATAAAAACAATCTCTGCTTACCTGTATTTGATCTCCAAGTTAAAATCTGTGTGTGTGAGCGTAGCATGCTCTAGAAACGTTGGGATTTTTCCTGAAAATCTTGGAAACTTTGGAGCCAGTGGCAAATTTTGAAGTGTTGGGAGGTAGAAGAACACGTACTGAATCTTGGCTAAACACCCAAAAAACCTTAAATACCCACAAAATTTAATGCATTTATTAAATTAAGATTATTAAAGCAGGATTAAATAAATAAATCAAAATTATCTTTAAAAGCTGCTGTACCACACCAGGCCCTTTGTCCATCCAGGCACAAAGAGTTTGAAAAGGAAGTTAAAAAATAAATAAAACAGGGAAGAGCTGCCTGGAGCCTCGGCTTGAACCACACCTTCCCATGGATTTTAAAACAGACTCCCAGGGAAAAAAAATAAATAAAGAAAGAAAGAAAGAAAAAGCAAAATCAGACAGCAGTGTCTCCTGTTGCTGCATGCAGCTCTTTTATTTTCATTTATCTTTACAGAAATGTGAAGCATCTTCACAAGAATTGTACAAAACCCTCTCCCCTTGGCTGGCTGCACCCCAGCAGAGCAGCTCCCGGAATTCGCTCTCCGAGAGGAAGGACGGGAGTTGCTGTTGCCAATAAAAATCCATGCAGGAGCTGAGCTTGGAGTAAAAATGTCCTGTTCTATAGAGATTAAATCAAAAGGGGGATAACAGGAAATAAATATACTCATACCGTTGGTTGGAGTAGTTGAGTTTAATGCAGGATATGTGGATTTAGTCCATATTGAGCGTATTGAACCATTAGTGGACACGGAACATGCGCCGGAGCCGTTGCTGGAAAACCCCAAAATATCCCAGCTGTCCTCGTTTCTGCACCCCCCCAGGGCCTGCCAGCGTTGGAACACTCCAGAAAAATGGGATTTTTCCACGGCTGGAAGCTGTAGCCATCCTCCTCTTCCCATGGAAGCTCCTTGTGCCCCTCTCCCCGCGGGCCCTTTGTCGCTGCATCGACATTGCCAGGACCATTAGAAAAATAAACTGCTTTTGTTTTTACATTAGTATTGTAACTCAGGCTAAGGAATTAGAAAAAGGAGGGTTCTCGGACTTGCATTGGCCACAGGTGGGTATTTACAGGGGTTTTTCTCCCAATCCCATGGGAAGGGCAGCTGGAAATTTACACCAGAGAAGGAACGCCGAGGGTTTGTACACGGAGCTTCCGCTGCAAATAGGGGGATTTTATACACTGAACAAACAGAAGCATCGGCACAATGCAGGAAGCCCGAGGGCATTTTGAAAGGATCACGAACCACACGGAGGCTTCAGTCCTTCTGCCATGTGGTTTCCTCTTGGGATCACTTTTCCCTCGGGTTTAAGGGGCAGGAAGGAACTGTGTGTGCCCGCTGAGGAAGGAGGGACCCAACACCACGGCCAGAGGAAACTCTGGAACACAGACCCTGGCTTTGGCCACATGGCTGACCTGGCTGATCAGGGCTGGGGGGGTGAAATTTTAAGTAAATTAAGGATTTTTAAAAGAAATTTCATTTTCTCACCACGGGAGGGTTGAGCTGAGGAGCTGCGCTCGCTTTCCTGCACTCTCACAGGCAAACAAAAAATAGCAGAAATGGTATGTTCTCAGTAAATAGATGCAAGTAATCACACCTTTAGTTTTATTTGGGGTCTGGACCTTTGTTTGGTTGCTGTTTTTTTTTATTTGTTTAACCTGTAATACTGCTTTGTTCCACTCTCCCTTGGAAGCAAAGTGGGGTTTGGAAAATGATCCATATTAAACGTAGACACTTAAATACATTAACACTCAATGATCTGAGCACCCTGAGGCTTCAAGTTAACATAGAGCCCTCCGTGTCCTTTCGTACTTCAACCACACCCACTTTTAAACCTACAGCTCCTTTTGCCATTTGAAACGACAGATTTGGCAAGTGAAGCTACAAACAGAAATAAATAAATAACACATGTGCCTGCCTTAACCAAACAGATACAAAATTAAACACTAAAAATCCATCAGAACAACCCCAAAAAAAGCTTCAAAGACCCTTCTGCTCGTGCCCTCAGCTCAGTGGGGCAGGAGGGTGCACTCACTGCTTTTTCCTGTGGAATCTCTCCCAGCCTGGGATGTGCCACCACTCAGGGGCTCCTGCCTGGCACCTCAGGAAAAAACAACAATTAAAAAAATTAATGATGGACCCCAAACCTCATCCAGGCACAGCAGTTCTCCCTCAACACCCTCTCGAGGTGATACCAGCCCTGGCACAGGTCCTACCCTGGGCATCTCCTTTTCTCCCTCAGGGCCACGGGCAGGATGGGCAGCACATCCCCATAGGCTGGGGCATCACCCCAGCTGTTAAAAACTAATTTTAAAGAGGTTTTGGCTTTTTGTTTTCTTTGTAAACATTGATTGGGGGTGTCATGGGGAGCAAAGGGTGAATGGTAATGGCATTAAACCATTCAGCTGGCAGCAAGCGTGGGAAACTGATGGGATTCCATGGCCATGTTGTGCTTTACAAGCTCCATGATTAAAAAAAAAATCACATTGGAATTGTAAGATACGAACATAAAAGTACAGAAAGTTAACAACTCAGTTATTCACCTGGCAGTCACCCTCTCCACATCCATGTTGTAGAATGTGCAAAAACAGATGGAAAACACACATCTGGTGTTTGTGGTGGTGCCAGGTAACCCTGCGGCTCTGGGGGGACGTTTGTGGCCCTCTGCTGCAGGGGAAGCCTCGGGGACAGGGGGTACAGAGCCCAGCAGGGCTGGCTGGAGCTGCCGGGGGGGACAGGCAGAACCCGCTGCCTGAACGGCGTGACCGTGGGGAGGGGCAGGACAGCCACCACGGCTGGGACAGACAGGGGGGTTGGACCCCAAAGTGGCCCTGGACTAAGGGGAAAGGGCCGAGTGGTGACACCAAACCACCACAGCCAGCTGTGCCCAGCTGTGCCCAGCCCAGGAGGAGGATCCCCGAGTCCCCCAGGCAGCCCAGCTCCAGCAGCAGCGAGGGGGACGCAGGCCCAGGGGCACAGAGGCACGGCCACAGGGCTGGCCCGGCTCTCGGAGCCCTGGGCTTGGCACCGTTTGGTTTGTGAGACCCCACGAGGTGCCGGGGGCACAGCAGCCCCTGCCATGGCACCCTTCGTCCCCTCCATCCCGTCTGTCCCACGGCCACCAGAAAGTCCTTCCCCAGTCCCTGGCGTGGCCAGCTGGAATAGAAGCCCAGCAGAGGATGAAAAACGTGAGTTGGGCGGAAGAGCAGAAGTTTGGGGCCCCTGGTGAAGGAGGAGGAGGAGGAGGAAGAAGAGGAGCAGGCTTTCGGTGCAGTTTCGCTCTGGCCTTTACCAGCCCCGCAAACGCAACCAACCTGCAGCATCCGGGGCCACACCAAACAAACCCAGCCCTGCTCCCCCAAGGTCAGCGGCCTCCGGGCTCAGCCACGTCCCACCAGCACCAGCGAAGACTTTCTCACTAGTTGCGGTATCGGTATAAAAAGTTAAAATCCGCGGGGCGCACGGGCCACCGGCTGTGGCTTTGTCCGGCCGCTCCCGGGGCTCCGGGCATCCCTCCCGCGGCGCAGAGCCAGGCTGGGCATCGCCTTTCTCCGGGGCACCGCCTTCCCCCGGGGGCTGGGCCGTGCTGTCCTTGCCCGCCCGTCCCGGAGCCCTGGGCCCGCGGGGGTCGCGGGGCTCGGGGGCTGCTCGCAGCTCACAGCTGGGTCTCGTCGCGCGTCTCGGGGTTGCCGGAGCCCAGCTTGTTGCTGCAGCTGCTCTTGCGGCTGTGGCCGTCGTTGGCCACGTGGGCCAGCGGGTCGGAGCGGATCAGGTACCTGCGGGACACAGCCCGGTCACACCGCTGGAACATCCCCCGCTTCCCCCTGGAACTGAGGCCGGGGCGCCCGGGGATGCCCCAGGGAGCTGTGCTGCTCGCAGAGCACGGTCGCTGTGTGAGTAAGAGGCGTTAAATAATAAGAGCTCTTCATAGAAGTGCCATAAAATGATATAATAAGTAACCAGGAGTTATTCCTCAGCTGCCCAGTGGCCACAGCCAAGGGAAAGATTTAAATGAATTTAAATCCACACTGCCCGTGGGAGCTAAGATGGGGCTGGGGTGGTTTGGGCACCGCTCAGGAGCACAGGGAGGGGGAATGGCCTAGGAAGGAGGCAAAACCCGTGGGTGTTTCTGAGAAATGATGGGGGGCAATGGGATGGGGGCAGCTGGTGGCACTGGGGGGAGCCTGGGGGACAGGGGTGACACCTACACGATGTCATTGAGCTCCAGCCGCGTGTCCGGGGGAGGGTTGATCAGGACGTAGGACAAGGTGTTCTGGTGGTCGTTCATCTCATCTGCAAGAGGAGGGACAGGGCTGGTGAGGGAGGGACACCCCCACGGACACCCCAACAGGCAAGGTGACAGATCCCATCCTGGCTCTCTCTCCCGCCGGCAAACGCGTCCCTTCAGCAGGAGAAGCCGTGGGCAGTGGCACTGCCACCAGGAGAGCACCAAGGACGGCGCTGCCGCCTCCCTCCTCACCTCCCCAGGCTCTCCCCCGCCACAGCACGGCCCAGGGGACTGGCAGAGGCAACTCGTCAAAGTCCCCACTCCCCCCCAAAATAAAGTGAGAGGTCTTACCTTGGTTCAGTGCAAAAGAGGGAACAGGTTAGTCCTGCTGTGTCAGGTACAGCACAAGTCCAGCCACGGGGTCAGGGCAGCTGAACCCCCCCGGGACCCCCCAGCGCTCTGCCCACCTCTCCCCTTCAATTACTCAATTTAATTGAGCATCATCCAGGCACAGGGTTAGTCCAGGGATTGCTTCTTTCCCGTGCCCAGGGGAAATCGCCTCCGGGGAGTTTCAGAGCCATCGATGCCATTTTGGGGATGGCTCTAAACCACAGTGACCTCCCAGGGAGGGGCTCAGGGCCACCAAAAGCGGCACCCACGGGGGGGCCTCGATGCCGAGGGTGGGGCCCCTGGGCTTCCCGAAATAGCCAAGAACAAGATCATGGTGAAATGGATGGGGGTGCGAGGCTGCGGGCGCCGGGGAGGGGAGGAAGCTGCGACGGGTGACACCATTGCCAGACGGGGGGGATGAGCGTGGATGGACAGGGTGGAGAGGGGATGGACAGACGGACGCCGGGGCAGCATGAGGAGCACGGCAGGACACCAGCTCGCTGCAAGGCTTGTCACTGGGACTCCTCTCCAGGCTTTTGGAAAGGCCTCTCTGAGGTGCACGCTGGGGCTTGGATGAGCTCAGCAACCGGAGCTGCTTCGGGGGCAGCAGTGATGCCTTCAGGTTTAAGGGTTTTTTTCTTTTTCTGTTCTGCTTTAGTGTGCAGCTCTCAGCTCCATATTCAGTGTTACTAAGGTCTCCTTACAGGGCAGTCAGACACAACAATTCTCTCCAGCCCAACATTCCAGGACAATCCTTCCCAACCTCAGGCCCAAAGGCATTAACAAGGTAAAAAAAGAGGAGGGCGAGCAAGGAGGATGGAACTTCATCATTCCCAGTGATTCATTGGGCAGTTCAGCTCAGGATGCAAATGGAGCAGAACTTCTCCAAGTGTGAAACCCCGTGCCCAGGCCCCTTTTCTGTGCCCATCTCGAGGCCCATCCTGGCAGGGCTGCAGCCGGGCTCTGGCATTGCCAGGCTGTGCCCTTGGAAGGCCTTGCCATAAATCCCTGCTTTATTCCTCTCATTCTGTCTGCCCTCTGCTCCAGGTCAATGATAAGGCATCAGCAGGACCAGAACCTGGCCACTGGGATGGGCATTAACTCCAGGCTGGGGGCTGCTCCCTGTGGCTTGTCCTGCTGCTGCCACCACCCCCTCCCTGCTGTCCCCCTGCCCAGGGTGGCATCCCCCTGCTGTCCCCCCTGCCCCGTGGTGGGCACAGCCAGGGTCTCCTGCCACAGCAATGACAACGGGGGCCAGGTCACCCTGGCACGGGGGTGAAACTGCTTTTCTCCAGCCCTGAGAGGAGCCACAGCCAGCGCAGCCACGCAGCACAGGGAAGCAGCTTCCCCGAGCTGCCTGTGCCAGGGCACAGCCAGACGAGCCCCGGGGCATCCCCAGGGCTGGAATTTGCCAGTCCCGAGCCCAGCGGTGCTTGCAGGGGGACACCAGCCCTTTGTTTCGCCGCTCAGACACATCCCTGGCACCTCTGAGACCCCAGAGAGTGCTGCAGCCGGGGGGGGGGACCTGGGGCCACCCTCGGGGAGCCGCTGCCTGGGACCCCCAGCCTGTGCCAGGCTGCCCTGGAGCCCCCAGAGACTTTTGGCCATCCCAGTGCTCAGCCTTACAGGGAGACAGGGGTGGGGGTGGCAATGCTGGGGGCGAGGGTGGCACACAGACCCTGGGACCCGACGGGAGACACGGGGTTGGACGTGACAGGGGGTCGGGGGAGGGCTCTGGCTCTGGGCAGGATTCCCTGCCCCATGGAAGCGCCTTTTCCTGACCCCGTGCGGCCCAGCCAGGCCCTGCCGAGCGCTCCGAGCACATTGCTGCCCCCCCGTGCCCCCGGCAATGCACTCTGCTGGCCCCGGGCTGCCATGAGCCCCAGCTGGGGCTGCCTGGCTGATGAAGGAAAATGCCATCGTTTCACCGTAAGCCTGGGCTGGTGAAGCCAAAAATGGAGCTGGGATGGGCTGTTGCTACTCTTGGGGCTGCTGCAGTGAAAAGGGCACGTTCCACAGCGGTGTAAAGGTGAAAAAAAGGTGGGGGAACCTGGCAGGTCCCACAAGGTGCCTGGGTGGCTGCAGTCACCGCCTCGGGCTGAGCCCAGCACCCCCTGGTCAGAAAACAGGGTCTGCAAATGCTGGAGAGGGGTCCGGGAAGGCAAACCAAGGGCTGCAAAGGGATTTTTTAAGCACTGCCTTGCTCTGGGCCCAGCAGGAGCTCCAGCATCTCATCACCACGTGCACAGGCAGCTCTGGCACGCTTGTCCCCCTCCTTGTCCCCTCCTCAAGCTGCCACTGGCTGCACAGCCCAAAGCCACCTCGCAGAGCCATGGAGGGAGGGGTTTGTTAATGAAAGCCACGGGCTGTGATTTCCCTGTAGGAATTCAGCTAAAAAAAAAGGGTCCCTGAGGTTTCTATCTCCCTGATCAGGCAGAGCCCTGCGTTTGCACCAGCACCACAGGACAGTGATTGGTTTTCCAGTGCCACCCAACGAATTAGTGCTGAAAGCTCGGGGATCTAAGGTGAAAACTGGCAAGGGTGAGGTTTGGGCTTAGCTGGCATGATCTTGTTGTACGCTGCACGCCATGAGCCACGCGGGACTCCCAGGGAAAGGGAATTACCTTGCAAATATCCCAGGTTTACCCGATTCATCACATCACTGGCTGTTAAATTTGCTACATCCTCTACAGAACATACAGGGAAAGGCACAGACATAAACAGAGAGAGAGAGAGAGGTCAGCAAGCCATGGTTTGGCAAATATCAGAGACGAGCTCCTGCGCTGCAGCGATAACGTGAGCAAAAGAAAAAGGAAAGGGGCAGAAGGCAGAGCAACGTTTTTCCATGGGTGTCCAGACACTGACGGTGACACACGCTGACAACACACGCTCCCAGCACCGCTGGATGCCCAAGGAGCTGCTGCTCCCCACCCTGTGCCCACTGTCCCTGTCCTGCACCCTGCACTGTCCCTTCTCCTGCAGGAGCTCCCCCAGTTTGCTTCAACCAAAATTTGCTGCATGGTCAGGATGAGGGGGCCAGCCCTGACATGACCCCAAGCTCAGAAGCTTCACTGAGGCCAGACAGCCCCCCTGGAACTGCAGCAGAGATTTCTGGGACTGGGGATGTAGGAAAAAAAGGGGGGATACAGCACTGCAAGCCCTTGCCTGGCAGTCCTCGTCCTGCTCCACCCCAGCAGCAGCCGGTTCTCCTGCCTCTCTCCCTGGGGATGCTGGCAGTGCCCACACCCACCCCCTGGGCCCCCACTGCAAACCGCTCCGGACCCCTCCTGCACTGCACTTCTGGACCTTTACTCCTCCTCTTTCCCCTGCCTAAAGACGGGAAAGGAGGAATCCCACCCCCTAAATCAGCTCCCATCCCAGCTGGGCTCGTTGCCAGCCTGAGTGCGGGCAGGGGCCGGCATGGGGTGGACGGACACTCTTGGAGGATGGAGCAAACAAGCAGCAGCACAGGATGGCTTCAAAGAAAGAAAGAAAAAGAAGAAAAAAAAACCAAAACAAAACCAACCAACCAACCAAAGGGAGCTGTGGGCTACAGACTTTGTCATAACCAAGGGTGCGGGGGCTGTCCGGGGGGACACAGATGCCAGCACCGACGGGCAGCTCGGAAGCTTCACGAGAGATGCAGCTGCACAGAGGGACCCTGAGCGCTGCGGCTGCCACAGCCACACACCGCTGCCACACGAAATGAAGCAACTCAGCCCTGCAGCTACCGACAGGTTTTCCATGAAGAGTTCATGACGGATTAAAGTCCAGGACAAAAGGGGGCTGTGCCAGCTGACGGGGTTGGGCCGCTCCCTGCCACACCACGCGGGCTCTCGGGCACACGGGTTGTGCTGACCTGGGCTCGGGCTGTCCTGGGCTCGGGCTGTCCTGAACCAGCACCTCTGCATGGCCGCGAAGCGGGGGACAAAGGGGGCCCCATGCCCTGAGGCTGCGCAGGGACAGCGGGCCCTGCTGCGGGCACAAGGGTCACCGTGCCACCGCCAGCTCCTGCCTGGAGCCATCCCAGAGCCCGCAGATGAGGGGGACTGCCTGCAGCTGGCCGGGGGTGGCAGGGGAGGGGGGTCTGCGCGGCGGGACCCCCGCCTGGGAGCTGCACAAGCACAAGCAAGCCGGGGGGTGAGGCACCGCTCGGGGCACGGCCGGCAGCGCCCGCGGGCATGGGCTGGGCGCTGAGCTCGCCATGGGGTCAGGCTCGGCATGGGGTTAGGCTCGCCATGGGGTTAGGCTGGCTCGGGCTCGGGAGGGTCAGGCTGGGGCTCGGGGGTTACCTGAGGAGCCCCGCAGAGCGGCTCGGCCGAGCGGCACTTACCGTACCCGGTGGTGGGCAAGCCCAGGTGCTTCATACGGTTTTTGACGAGCTCGGAGAGCTCCTGCCGCTCGGAGCGCCGGTAGAGGCTGAGGCGCTGCTGGCTGATCCACTCGGCCGTCTTGCTGGAGTGCTTGTTGCCCTTCCTGCTGAGCCGCCGTGCCCACTGCATGCTCTTGCGCCGCAGCAGAGGGTGCTCCGACTGGTCGCTGGAACACGAGTTCCTGTGGTGGCTCGTCTTGATGCCCCAGTGCTCCTTGACGTCCTTGGTGTCCTCGCAGTCCTCAACATTGATTGAGATCTGTGACTGGAAGCCCAGCAGGTCACGCGGGATGGGATGGGGGGGTGGCCGAGGAGGGTTTGGGCTGTGTCTGCCAGGGTGGGGTCTCTCCCACGGGGTGGGCTCCTTGCTCTGACCCAAACGGGCTCTCCCAGCACTTTGTCTCTGCACTGCAAGAACCACCTGGCCAGCAGGTTTCACGGAATCCCGGAGTGGTTTGGATTGGAAGGAGAGTGAAGCTCATCTCGTTCCACTCCTTGCCGTGGCTGGGGACACTTTCCACCAGACCAGGCTGCTCCAAGTCCTGTCCAACCCGGCCCTGAGCTTCCAGGGATGGGACAGCCACAGCTTCCCTTGGATAAGCACTGCTGAGGGGAATCTCACGGGCACCTGACACCTCACACAGGATCCCCTCTGGGATAACTGCCCGAGGAACACCTTGCCCTCATCTCCCACATCTCTGACCCAGCAATCCCCACTGGTGAGCAGGAATTTATTAATAAAGCCTTTCAAAGCATCGCAAGGAGCTGGGTTGCATTTAATTAAATGTCAGCTTTCAGCTCCCTGTCGCTGCTTCCTTACAAAGTTGAAAACTGAAGGTATTTAAAAGGGATCCTGGCTCCTTATCCCAGTTAATTACACACCGGGGCAGAGGACTTTCCCCGGAGTGCTGAGGCTCAGCCCTTCCGTGGGGACAGGCACCGCGGCTGAGAGCTGGCACAAAGCACGGGGTGGCTCTTGGTGGCCAGAGCCAGCCCAGGGGTCACCCACAGGGTGGGGGGGACAGTGCCCGAGCTGGACACGAGTGGCTGGACACGAGTGGCACTCACCTGCGCTCTGATGTCGTGGGGCTGCAGCAGGGGAGAAGGAAGGGAAAAGCAAGAGTCAGCCCAGCAAAGGGGCAGCCCTGCTGTGCCAACCCTGCTCCCCGGGGTGGCAGAGCCGTGCTGAGAATGTGCACAGCAAGCAGAGACGGGCACTGAGCCTGAGCCAGCATACCCAGCTGGGGGACCAGGACACCACCACCCAGTGCAGCCACACTGAGGAAACAAAGACAAAAACTCCCCTCCCCTCGTTCTCCCCTCCCCACTGCTGCCACAACCAGGTCTGAGGTGCCCCAGGGACCGACCCCCTCCTGGGTCCCACCTCGGCTGGGACCAGCAGCAGCCCCTTCCCAGCACCAGCCACCACCGTGCCCCCACCTCGGAGGTTGCAAACATGTGTGACTCGGTCCTGTAAATCCCGATGGGAATCTCGGCACTGGAGGAGCAGAGCTTCTGGAAGAGGCGGCCGTACGTCCGGATCCACAGGTCATCCTCCGTGATCTTCATCTGAGGAACGGAGAGCAAACGTGAACCTCCATCTGCTCCCGAGCCTCACCCCATTGCTCATCCAGGGCAATCCCAAAAACCAGCTGCACTCCACAAGAAAACCAGGGGCCGTTTCTGACCTCAGGCTTCAGAGCAGCTCTTGGGCTTTTGGTAGCACTGAGGTTCCCCAGGGAGAAAAATGACCCGGCAGTGCTGCTCCCCATCAATCCTGCACAACAGGGGAACCCCCAGCCCCTGTGCACAGGGTGACAGACCCCACCAGAGCCAGGACAACTTGTCCTGCTGGTTT
Source organism: Picathartes gymnocephalus (assembly GCA_013390045.1). NCBI lineage: Eukaryota > Metazoa > Chordata > Aves > Passeriformes > Picathartidae > Picathartes > Picathartes gymnocephalus. The sequence goes on along the minus strand of WEKY01017828.1, from coordinate 287,035 downwards.
CAGCCCGGGGCACTTGGCACGTACCGCACAGAGGTACCCGGAGCCCGGCGTGGTGTCGAGGCCCAGCAGCAGCCGAGTGATGGTGATCATGTAATCCTTCACGAACGACTGGGGGAGACATGTGGGCAGGAAACCAGGGAAAGGTTTGCTCAAATATTCCCTGGGGGATGCAGAGGGGAGGCCACAGCTGCAGGGCTGCATCATCTCACCTGGTAGAGCAGCGTGTCCAACATGCTGATGCTGAAAACCCTGCCAGCTGCAAAGGGCAGCCGGAACATGAAGGCCAGGTTGGAGCCGTTCTCTCGCTCTCTCTGCAAGAAGAAGGGGAAGTTTGAGCTCAGATCGCACGGAAACTTAGAGGTCCCATGACAGTGGGAGGGCACAGGTGCAGTGTTTCTGGTGGGCGTGGCAGGAGGAAACCAGGGCAGCATCTTTGCACTGTAGAAAAAGAGGATTTTTTTTTCCTGCATGGAAATGTGTGAGACACGATTGGGTTTTCTGGACGTGGGAAAAGCACAGGACTTGGAGGAGCTCAAATGCAGTCAGAAATTGTCAGTGTTGACTTCCCAGGCCCCCCGTGCAGGGAACGATCTCCTCTTACCTTTTCTAGCTTGGAAAGGGCAAGAGAATAACTGTCCTTTGCTCTGAACTGCATGAACCTCATGTTGGAGGGGTGGGTCAGCTCCGTGATAATGCTGAGGCTGGGGAAGAGCCTGCGATGGAGAGAGACCTGTTGTCCTGCAGCTCTCTCAGAGGATTTAAAGCCTGAGAAAGACCACAGTCACCCCTGTCCTGTCTGATGCCAGAAATAGCTGTTTTTAGATGTTTTTTAGATGCTTTCCAGAGCAAACCCAACGCCAGATGTGTCCCACTGCCTGCAGCCACCACCCCAGTCACCCTCACCCTTCCTGGTCTTGTCCCCAGCTGTGGTCAGCGGCTGTGACCACTGGGGCAGTGGTCATCCCTCACCTGAACATGGTCTGGACATTGACAATCGTCTTGGCGTCTGCCATGTAGTCCTCCTCAGCACTCATGGTGCTCTCCTTGTCCACCACCACCAGGTTGTCAGCGTAGATGATGCCACACTGCAGCAAACTGTCCAGGCTGGGCAGATCCCAAAGAGAAGAGCGCAGGGTCAGCCCTTGGAAACGACACAGGGAAGCAGCACAGGGGTTCCACGGCGAGCCCAGGCTGCTCCTGAGCTGCTCTTCACCTGCTCCCATCTCCCAGGGAGGGGTTGACAACCCCAGAAGCCCAAGGTGGGCTCAGCTGTACGGTACCAACCCCGGGGCTTCTCATGGGGTGACCAAAAAATCTGGGCTGGGGTAAAAGCAACAATTCAGGCACGACAGCCACAGCTGGAAACACCTACTTGTCAATGGTGCCTTCCATGTAGTAAACCATGGGGAAACAGCAGATGGCCTCCAGAAAGTGGTGCTCAGGCCTGGGGGGAGAGCCACAGAGAGCGAGCTGGTTCAGCACCTCCACGCAGCACAGACAGACACAAACCCCAGGGCCAACCAGCCCAGGCACCCAACGGTGGCACCACTGTCCCCTCACTCCCCCACCCCGCAGCACCAAGTGCCTGTGGAAACACAGGGAGGGGTCTGGGTGGGGGAGAACACCCGTGGAAAAGTACTTGCTTGTTGTCCAGCAGCAGCACGATGGGGTTGAGCTCCTTGCGGGAGCGGTAGTAGGCGCGCAGGGGGACGATGAAGTTGTAGAGGCCGTTCCCGGCCGTCTCCGCAGAAACGATGATCAGTTTGTTCTTGAAGCCGTAGGCTTTGGCGTCCTCAAAGCTGTTGTGTTTGCAGCCCTGTGCGTGGGACAGCGCAGGGACTCAGTGCACACGTCCTGGGGGGCCCAGCCCCGGGCAGCCCCCACAGCCCCCGCACACCTTGTCCAGCCTCAGGCAGCAGAACGGGGCTTTCTCGGGCAGGAGGTGGCACAGGGTCGGGGAGCTCCCGATGTAGGGCGAGTTTGGGGGGTAGCCCTTCACGTACCTGCAGCAGGGAGAGATCTGTGTCAGAGCTTTCCATTTAACCAAAGCTCACATGGCTGGGGAAAACATTCAACAGCCACACTGGGAAATGCCCTGCAGAGCTCTCCCACAGCAGCTGGGAATTTCCCCAAATATACCTCTTTAGGAGTATTTTTTGCTACGCAAAGCGCACCGAGATCGTAAAGATGCAGGGACAGAGCGCTCATGGAAAAGCCAAGAGGGGCTGAGCCTGAGCATCCCCCCCAGACATGGCCCCAGCGCCTCTGAAACCGGAACCAACTGGGTGCAACCACAACCACCCAGCTGCAACTGGATCCAACCGGAAGGAACCGAAGAAGGGCCGCAGCGACGGAGAACGACTCACTCCACAACCGCCGAGCCCTCCTCGTCCGACTGCGTCATCTCATCCTCGGACTGGTCACTGAGCAGGTCGCAGGGCAGCAGGGACGAGGTGTCGGCCAGCTCCAGGACGGGGGCGATGCTGGGCCGGCGCGTGCCCGAGCCGTTCTCGGCGGGCAGCGCCAGTTTGCTGCTGTTGGCAGGGCGGCACTCGGTGTTCTGCAGGTCCATGGCCACTGTACCTGGACACGGCGGGGAGGGAGCACAGCAAACACGCTCTAAGGCGGGGGAAGAGCTTCCAGGCTCGAGGGATGGACACAGGGATGGCAGAGCCCAGCTGGTGCTCAGCTGTTGGTGGCGCGGGGAGTGCAGGTAAAGCCGGCAGCAGTGACCTCCACCTGTGCGCAGCAGCTCGGCCGTCCCTGGGGTCTGTCCCTGTCCCCATTCCCCTCACAGCCCCACGGGCAGCTGAACCACTCACCCGCCTGCTGCTCCCTGAACTGCCCAGCCTGGCTCTGCAGGAGCTTTTATCTCTGAAATGACGACCCTGCAGCTGAACCCCTGCCCGCAGGCTCTGGGAGGCACCAGCTGGGTTAGGAACCACACCTGCCCTGGCACTGCCCTTCCCATGGACACTCCATGGCCCCAGGGAGAGGCAGGTGGGCAGCAATGCCCTCATCCCTCCTGATCAGCTCCAAACCTTACAGCCTCAGAATCCTTAAGGCTGGAAAACTCCTCTAAGATCTCTGAATCCAACCATTCCCCCAGCACTGCCAACCCTCCACCAAAACATGTTCCCAAATGTCACATCTACACATCATTTAAATCCCTCCAGGGATGGCGACTCCACCACTGCCCTGGGCAGCTGCGCCAATGCTTCACAGCCTTTTCTGTGAAGGAATTTTTCCTAATATCCAACAGGGGACAGGAGAGACTTCTTCATCCTGCCCTCCAGCAGCTTCCAAAAATCGAACACATTGATGGAGTGTCCCAAGAAGCAGAGGCAGACACTTTGGCCTTGCCAAACACCCCTGCCCAGCTGGCACTCACGTCATTCCTGTCCCTCTCATCACCTCTGCCAAGGGTCCCTCTGAGTGGGAGCCGTGTGACAAGAACGGTGACAAACACAGCTCAGCAAAGCTCTCTGCAGCTTGCTGAGGGATAATCCATGCAAATTGCTGCTCAGGAGTACAAACACATAAATTATTTGCCTGAAATATAATGTGCTCGTGTGGCTCAGCTCCTCCAAAACTTGTTCTCCCCAGATACAAGCGGGAAGTAATGACTCATGGTATTTTTCACTTGCACAAATGCACCGCTGGTTGCAGAGAGAACTGAGCTCTTCCTCGGCTTGGGAATCATAAACGTGATTTAGGATGTGCCCCACGGCATTTCTTCTTCCAGCCTTGGAAATAATTGAGGGCTAAATCCAGGCTTGGGGCATTTATGCAAATACCTTTAATGATAATGGACATCACGAGGTTTAATAATGACATTTGAGCTTGCTGAGAGCACCCGGGGTGCAAGGAAATGTGTATTTTACTGGTGAGATGACTGGGAGAGAGGATGCAAAAGGGTTTTCAGTGGTGGGGGTGGGAAAGGGGGCACAGCAAGGAGCGTGCAGAACACAAAATAAAACCAAATGCGGGCGAGGAAACAAACCCAACCATGGGGAAGGTGATGGAGCGGGGTGTGCAGGCTCCTGCTGCCCCCCGAGCCCCCCGACTCACCCATGCTGGCGATGATGCTGTGCACGGGCAGGCGGGAGGGGCCGTCGAAGCCGCCAGCAAAGCCCTTCTTCTTCTGCTTCTCCTCCTGCTTGAAGATGAAGGCGGAGTTCTCCTCCTTGGTGATGTTGATGTAGAAGCAGGTGTCCGACGCTGCCATGATGTGCCGCGGGCCGGGGTTCAGCAGGATGCTCTTGTTCTCCTCGCGCCGGATGCCGATCAGGCAGACCCCGTACCTGTGCCGGGAGCACGGCGTGGGCCTTCCCAGCCGGAGGGAAAAAAACCCCTCCGGGGTCCCTGCACAACGGACCTGGCAGCGCCCCCTAGCCCGACCCCCGGGCATGCAGAGCAGCAGGAACCCCCTGCCCATCACCCCCCGTGCCCTCACTTTTTGTGCGCGTGGAAGGCGGCGTAGGTGAAGCTCTTCCCCTCGTACTCCATGAAGAATTTGCTGTCGCCCATGCGGATGTGATAGACCTCATTGCCCGAGCAGCGCCCGTACATCCGCTGCCACTGCTCCGGGGACTCCTGGCCCTCCCTGCGGCCACGGCAGCAGCGTCAGGAGGGATCCCCCGCGGCTGGGGTGGGATCCTCAGAGCTGGGATGGGACCCTCTGGAGCTGGGATGGAGCCCCGGGGCTGGGATGGGACCCCCTGGAGATGGGATGGGACCCCCTGGAGATGGGATGGGACCCCCTGGAGACGGGATGGGACCCCCTGGAGACGGGATGGGACCCCCTGGAGACGGGATGGGACCCCCTGGAGACGGGATGGGAGCCTCGGGGCTGGCACAAACCCCAGAACCCCAGGCAGATCCCGGAGCAGAGCAGCACTAATCTCTGGAGCTGCCCCAGAGGCTGGCAGCAGCGGGATGACAGTGACACATCACCGGAGCTGCCGGTGCTCACTGAGGAGGAGCTGGTTTTCATTTTGGGTTTTAAGCGCCTTTTTATTTAATGAGGGCTCCTGCGGAGTGCAGAGGGAGGGTTCAGAGCCCGTGTTGGCAAACAGCTCCGAGCATGGGGCGAGAGGCAGCTGGCAAGGATGTTTCATAACTGTTTTGATGGCACTTTACCCAAAATTCAGACGTTTCTGCCTGGCCAGGGGGTGCAGGGCACACAGCACTGCTCTCCTGTGCTGGCAGAGCTTCTTCCAGCCATGCTGGGTCATACACCCACCAAAAAAAACCCTGCAGGCTCTGGGGCTGCTTGTGCTGTGAGTTCACCTTGCTGCCAGTAGGACCGTGCCAATACAAAGATATTTTCATTCCCAGTCTCTGGAAAGCTGTCACTGCCCAGCTCAGCTGCACTGGTGTGTTCCTCTTACAAGATGGGCTTCTGCTCTTGACCTGGATGGGGGGCCCAGATCCCAGGGTGCCCCCCAGACCCATCCCAGACCCCCCATCCTCTCCCCTCGGGCTGAGACCTCGGTGCTGCTGTCCCTGCAGGCTCAGGCAGGGGCAGGGACGGGCAGGGACAGCACTCACTGGCCACGGGAGGTGTGCACCAGCAGCGTGATGAGGGTGGAGGTGGCAGGGCAGACACAGTTCAGGGCCAGCATGGCGTACTTGCACTCCTCCTCACACACAACATGATCTGAAAGGCAGAGGGGACTGTCACACAGGAGGGGGGGACAGATGGGTTCCCTGGCTGGCAGGGAAATACCATTTTGGGGTGCTGTTGGGCTCTGGGTGTTTCCTCCTCCTGCCAGTCCAGGAGGGCTCCCAGCACACCAAGAGCTGCTGTGCAGCTGCTCCAACTCACCAGCAAACTTGACATGGAATTTATTCTCTGGCTTTAAGATCTGGACGTAGAGAGGACAGTTGGGAGCAAAGTCTTTGACAGCCCAGGCCCTCAGGATGGTCTGGTGGTCCTGGACAGGGACAAGAGCAACAAGAGCTATTTAGTTGATGGTTTATTTTCCCCAAGGCTTCTACACCTGGGATGAACTGCAAAGCACCTGGCCACCCTGGAGATGGATGGCAAGGGCTCCTCCTGCCCCTGCTGCTCCCTGGAACCCAGCACTGATGGGAAATCAGGACAGCAGAAGGAAGTTGAGCCCACAGGGGCTCAGCCAGCAGTGTGTGGTGTGCTGTGTGCCATCCCCGAGACCCTCCAGGGCACTCAGCCCCCTTCTGTGCCGGGCACAAGTGAGATCAGCCTCAGCCCAGCCCCTTGTGCCTGAGAAATGCCCCATCCCCTCCCCAAGGCAGGCTCACCGCCGCTGTTCTGTCCACCTCGTTCCTGCTGCTGAGAATGAAGCAAGCTTCTCCATTGTCCATCCTGCCAGGAGACAGCAGTGACCTCCTGAGCTGCACGGCCCCACCACGCCGGGCACTGCCCGTCCCAGCCAGGGCGCTGCCAGCCCCTGCCAGGGCCAGCAAAGGCTCACGGGGACACGGCTGGGGTGGCATTCCTCACGGGGGATGTGCAGGGTGTCTCTCTGCTCACTTGGCTCTCATGAGGTCCTGGTCCTTGAGCGCAGAGCCCTGGAGGTAAATCACCCTCTGGGACCACAGGGGGATCTGCAGCACCCGCCGCACCTGGATGTCCATCTCTGTCGGGCACAGGATCACCACGTAGTAATCCTGCAGGGGAGAGGCCAGTGTGGCTCCCAGAATCCCAGGTTGGAAGAGACCTCCAAGATCTTCGAGTCCAACCCAGCCCTGACACCTCAACTCAGCCCTGGCCCCGAGTGCCACATCCAGCCTTGTCTCAAACACACCCAGAGATGGTGAATCCACCCCCTCCCCAGGCAGAGCATTCCAGTACTTTATCACCCTTGCTGGGAAAAACTTTTTCCCAATATCCAGCCTGTATTTCCCTTGGAGCAGCTCAAGGCTGTGTCCTCTCACTGCCTGGAGAAAGAGCCCAACCCCCACCTGAGCACAGGCACCTTTCAGGGAGTTCAGAGAGTGACGAGATCACCTCTGGGTCTCCTTTTCTCCAGGCTGAACATCCCCAGCTCCCTCAGCCGTTCCTCACAGGGTTTGTGCTCCCAGCCCCTCCCCAGCCTTGCTGCCTCCTCTGGGCTCGTTCCAGCCCCTCAAGGTCCTTCCTGAACTGGGGGGCCCCAGAGCTGGGCACAGCACTCAAGGTGCTGCCATCATGAGCTAAAGTTTGAACTGGGGAATTGATGCTGAGATGCAAATGGCCCAAAGCTCTAAAGGGGTGAAGAACTCGTGACTCGGGGTCCATCCTGGGCTCCATGGTGAGAGCAGCCTCTGGCTCCCCAGGCTGTGCCTTTGGAGGCCTTTCCAATCAATATCCACCTTTATTCCCTCACTCCTGTCCTGTCTCTATTTCTAGGGAGCCACTCCAGGCATCACAACACACGCTCCCAGCTTGGTACCATCTGCAAATTTACCAATGCAGGACCCCATAGCCCCGTCCACGTCACTGCGGTCCTGCAGGCCAGCGAGGCCGTGAGCCCAGCGTGTGACAGCAGGTGACAACAGCCCGGTGCTCACCTGCAGGCGGGGGTGGGCGTAGAACTCGTTGAGGAAGTCCATGAGGAGGTCGATCTTGAGGGAGCTGACACAGAGCACCACGTGCTTCTCCGTCTGGGCCCGGTGCCGGCTGTAATTCCCTCCCGACTTCTGCCTCTCCATCCACAGGTAGACGAGCTCCTCGAACTGCACAGGGCACAGAGCTGATGTCCCCACCGGCGGGGCTGCCCCGGGGCGGGCTCCGTGTCCCTCCCCACCCTCAGCTGGGCGGGTCTAACCTGGAGAGGCAGCACCACCAGGGCCACGCAGATCATGATCACCACGAGCAGCTGGGAAGGCCAAATCTTTGGTGTCACATCTCCGTAGCCCACGGTGGAAAAGGTGACGATGCAGAAATAGAAGGACTTGAAGAGGGAGAGCTTCTCACCTGCTCTTTCTAAGTGCTGGATGCCGCAGGTCCTGGAAGGGAAAAGCTCCATCACAGCAGGGGCGCAGGGAAGCAGAACCCCACAAACCTGCAGCTAAAAGGCATCCTGCTAAGCACAGGTGTCACCCAAACCTTCCTGAGCCCAAATTGTACCCTCCTTCCCCCAAAACTTGTCCGGCAGCAGGGCTGGGAGCACCACTGAGCTCTGAAATACCATTAGTCATCCACATCAGAGCATCGTCTTTTTTGCCAAAAACTCATGAGCCTAAAAGCCTCATTTCCTCTCCATTCAGCAACTTAATGGCCTCAAACCCAGACCGAGGGAGCCAGAGGAGAATTCAAAGCCTAATTCAGAGCTAAATAGCCAGTGATGATCTCTGCTCCCCCTGCCCATTGATGCTGGAAATGAGCAGGGTAAAGGGCCCAGGTGATTAGCAGGAGCCCCAGTGGCCAATTACACAAATGAGCTCAGGAGCTGCGACTTGTGGGGGAGGAAGAGCTCGGCTGGACCCTGGGAGTGAGAGGGATTCTGGTGAATGAGGCATCCCCGGTCAATGAGCCGGGCCACCCCTGTCCTGGGGGGAGCTGCTGTCCCTGCTCAGGTGCCCACATCCCCCAGCTCCCTCTGACAACGCCCTCGGCCCCGCTAAAAACCTCCTGTTGCAGCCCGAGAATCAGGGAGGATGATTAGTTTGATTCAGAAACCCCCTCAGGGTTGGGGGACAAAGCATGGCAGGGGGAGGTGTGAGTCCTGCTGGAGCCCAGCTCTGCCAGCAGCCCTGGGAGGGGCACAGCTGGATTCCCGGGGATGGGCACAGCTGGATTCCTGGGATGGGCACAGCTGGATTCCTGGGAATGGGTACAGCTGGATTCCCAGGGATGGGCACAGCTGGATTCCTGGGAGTGGGCACAGCTGGATTCTGGGGATGGGTACAGCTGGATTCCTGGGATGGGTACAGCTGGATTCCCAGGGATGGGTACAGCTGGATTCCCAGGGATGGGCACAGCTGGATTCCTGGGAGTGGGCACAGCTGGATTCTGGGGATGGG
>WEKY01017828.1:246352-278014 GCA_013390045.1 Picathartes gymnocephalus | reverse complement strand
GGCCCAGGTGGATTCCTGGGATGGGCGCAGCTGGATTCCTGGGGGTGGGCAGAGCTGGATTCCTGGGGATGGGCACAGCTGGATTCCCGGGGTGGGCACAGCTGGATTTCTGGGAGTGGGCACAGCGGGATTCTGGGGATGGGCACAGCTGGATTCCCGGGGGTGAGCACAGCTGGATTCCCAGGGGTGGGCACAGCTGGATTTCTGGGAGTGGGCACAGCGGGATTCTGGGGGATGGGCACAGCTGGATTCCTGGGGGTGGGCACAGCTGGATTCCCAGGATCAGGACGGGGGTTTAGAGAAATGGAGAGCAACACTCACCCCGTGAAAACGAGACACAGGAGGGTGCAGATGAGGATGAGCACCTGGTTAAACATGGCTGACTGGGTCCTTTGGATGGCTCGGTGCAGATCGTTCTGGGGAGAGAGGGGAGGGCTCCCAGAGCCTGAGGGAAAAATCCCCTCCCAGCTGCCTTGCTGGCTCCAGCAGTGCCCTGCCCAGTGAAGGCCAAGCCTGGCTTCAGCCCTTGGGGAGGGATGTGCACTCCCAAAAGCAGCTCTGGGATCTGCTGCTGGGAGAGGCAGCTCCAGTGGGCACTTGGGAACGGCTGGAACACCTCATCCCTGGCCCCCCCATCAATGTGCAGCCAGCAGAGTCCACGTGGTTCAGGCACTGAGGGATTCCTGGTCGCAGCCTGGCACTCCCTGGCACACACCGAGCTCCAAATGCTGCCCCAGAGCCAGGAGCAGCCAAGGGTCCCCTCCCAGCCCTGCTGCCCTCCACATCCCCGGGGAGCTGGACAAACGGGGGCACTCACAATCATGTTCTCCAGGGCGTACTTGGCCAGCCAGCAGTTCAGAAACACGGGAATGAACAAATTCCGCAGAGGAGGCCAGAATATCTGCAAAAACAAGGGTTATTCACAGGAAAAAATCCACGTTCTTTTAAAAAAGAGAGCTGTAAGCAGCCGCTCCTCCCTGTGTGGAGGGCTCCGACTCCAAGCTGAGCAGAAGCTGCCACCAAACATGGCCCTGCTTCCCTGAAGCAGCTGAAAAGGGAGGATGGGTTTTGGGATAACACTCCAGAGAAAGTCATAATACTGCAAAATATTGAAGGAAAAATTTCCTGCCAGCCTTAAATACCACTTGGCCAGACACCCATTTTTCTTTATTTTGCCACCAAAACTACAGCACTTGCTACACTTCGAGCTGCTTCCAAATGCCACCAGGACACACTCACCGTGATGATGAACGGCACCGTGTTGATCATCTCCAGGATGAAGGAAATGCGAAAAATCTGCTCCCAGATGTTCCCCTGAGGAATTAAAAACAAATAAGCATAAAAAAAAAAAAAAAAAAAAAAAAAAAAAAAAAAAAAAAAAAAAACAAACAAAAAAACAAAAAAAAACCCCCAAAAAAACCCCCAAAAAAACAAAAAAAAAACCAAAAAAACCAAACAAAACAAAACAAACCCAAAAAAAAAAACCCAACAAACTTCAAAACTGGCCAGAGGGCAATCAGAACAAACACAGACCCTGCTGGAGGAGGGAAAGGTGGTGGAGGAAGCAGGAGAGATGCAGTGGTGGTGGCAGCCACGCTGAGGGCAGGAAACGTTCCCAAACTCCTGAGTCACAGCCACTGCATCCCTCTGTGTGTCCCTGCTGCTGCCCAGGGCTGGGGGACAGCAATGCTGCATGCAGGGAGGGAGAGGGGCAGCGGCGGCTGCAGCTCGCTGGCACTCAGCCCTGGGGTCTGAGACTCTGCTGCCAGCCCTCCCCGCGTCCCTGAGAAGATGCCAGGTGTTCAGGTCACTTTTTGTGGCCATTTCAAGGGGCTTTGGTCCAAAGGAGTCAGCTTGTGCCCCTCCTTGTCTGCCTTGGAGCAGTGCCACCCCCTCGGGAGGCAGCGGAGCTGGGCACAGGCAGGAGGGACCCTGCCGAGCTCAGGAAACTTGGGATGTGTCAGCCTGACCCTGAAAACAGTGCAGCTGCCTTAAAACAGGTCTGGATTTCTGAGAAAGCACAAAAGGAAGAGATTCTGCTCTGCACAACGCTTATGCAGCAGCCCGAGGGAGAATGGGAAAGGAAAACATGCAGAGCTGGCTGAGAGATCGCCGAGACAAAACCCTCCCGGGATGCTGCGGGCTCCAGACAGCTCCGGGCAGGAAAAATCGATTCGTGCTGAGGGGCAGAGCCAGGCTGGGCCCTCCCTGCCCCGGCTCTCACCTTGTAGCTGAGATAGATGAGCAGCATGGTCTCCAGGAAGCTGATGAGAGCGATGCTGACCTGCAGGGACACACGGGGGAGGCTCCCAGGGCTCTCTCCGGGGTTTGGCAGTGCATCAGAGCCCCCCCTACCCCGGGGAGCCCCTGGGGGCTATCCCAGGTGGGGCAGAGCTGCCAGCCCAGCTCCTCTGGGCTCCTGCACACCCACAGCAAGGGCTGCTCACCTGCACAGCCCACAGAGGGGTTTTCCTGTCCACCCAGAAGATGTGTGACCTGCGAAGGAAACCCAGAGGGGCTCTGAGCTGTGGCCCAGCTCAGGGTCTTTGCCCCCCACCGAATGCAAACCCAAGGCCGTCACTGCTGCAGGAGCTGCTGCTCCCTCCTGCACTGTTTGCTCAAGCAGCCTCTGCACTGGGAATAAATCATTCCCAAGGGTGCAGCCACAGGCACTCACCCGTGGATTTGGTTCTGGGATGCTGCTCCACATCCCTCGAGCAGCCCCAAAAGCAAGAATTGGCCTCGGGCAGCTGCCAGCAGCAGCCACCTCCATCCCTGCGTCCCCACATCCTGGCAGAGCTGGCCCAAAGCTCTGGAGCAGCTCCCCACTCACCAGTTGATGTTGGTGGACTGGTTGAAGGCTGTGTAATTCTGCTTTTCACATTCCCAGCTAGGAGAGAAAGAGCAGGGAAAGCAGTCAGGGGGGAGCAAGGGTGCTGGGATCGGCTCTCCTGCCTCATGAGGTGCCCTCGTCGCTGGGGGAGAGCTGGACAACACTTCCATGGATCCAAACGCCCTGATTCCTGCAGCCAGGGCTTTCCACAGGAAAAACCTCACCCAAGCAGCCTTGAAAATCTCCTTGCTGGAGGATAAAACCCCTCAGGTGCTTCAGCCCTTACCAGAGACGCCGTGGGATGCTGATGCCCCCCGGCACGGTGCAGAACACAGGGAATTGGGAACTGGGAATTACCAGGTAGCAATTAGCAAAAATTGCTGGGCTGCAGCTGCTGGGACCAGGCTGGCTGAGCCCCCAGCACCCTGCCAGGCAGGCAGCACCCAGCCAAGCTCTCCCTGCCTGCCTGTGAGGGATGAGTTCCCCCTGGCCAGCCTTGCTGCTGCTGCCACGCGCCCTCAGGAAAGCGGAATTCCCTGAGCTGCAGCTGTGCTAAACCTTTCCAGGATGAGCATCCGTGTCCTGCTGCCTTCTCACAGGTCTGAAAGCACTTCCAGAATGTGCAGAGGTACTTGGCAGTCTGCAGCCTTCACAAGGCTAACATCAAATTGACAATTCTCCAAGCCCTTGGGGAAAAAACCCACGTTGTACATGAGCTAAACGAAGCAAGGACACATGAAAAATAGGCTTATACTGAAACCCAGCACAAAGCTGCTGTGTGGAATCATCCATCACCTCAAGGATCTGCATGGCACAACGTATCTCCCTCTGAAATGCTTAAATGGGATTAAGTGTAAATGTCTTCAAGGGCCTCAGCCTTCAGAAAACATTTGCATGGTGATGCCCTGGAGTCACTGAGCTCTCACCTGTGTCTGAAGGCCCTGGCAGAGTCACACAGAGCTGGGAAATGAACACCACCTGAATTTTTCCACCATGCACTGCACAGGGCCGTGAGCAGGGAGCAAAAGCCTCCAGCCAGGGAAGTTTTGTCAAAGTACAAATTCAAAGAGCTGGAGGGAGAAAACTCAACCTCGCAGCCGCTACAGCCCCGCTGAGCCCTGCCCAGGGTGGGCTGGGGGCACTGGGGGTGATGCCTGGTCAGTGTGAGCTGGAGCAGGGGCCGGACGGAATGAGAGGAATAAAGCAGGGATTTATGGCAAGGCCTTCCAAGGGCTCAGCCTGGCAATGCCAGAGCCCGGCTGCAGCCCTGCCAGGATGGGCCTCGAGATGGGCACAGAAAAGGGGCCTGGGCACGGGGTTTCACACTTGGAGAAGTTCTGCTCCATTTGCATCTTGAGCTGAACTGCCCAATTAATAACTTGGAATGATGAAGTTCCATCCTACTTGCTCGCCCTCCTCTTTTTTACCTTGTTGGTGCTTTTGGGGCTGAGGTTGGGAAGGATTGTCCTGGAATGTTGGGCTGGAGAGAATTGTTGTGTGTGAGTGCCCTGGGAGGAGAGCTCAGTGACACTGAATATGGAGCTGAGAGCTGCACACTAAAGCAGAACAGGAAAAATCTTAAAGCTGAAGGCGTCAGGGGCACTGGGGGCACTCACCAGCCGATGCCCTCCTCGGGGTTGTCCAGCAGCACACGGACAATGTACAGCAGGCACGTCAGCAGCTTCAGGGAGAAGTTGAAGAGCCGGATCCTCAGGCCTGTGGTGGAGGGGAGCATGGATGGGGCAGCATTCCCGGGCATCCCAGGGACCCCAAAGTGCCCCGGGCAGAGCCTCAGCACAGCCCCAGAGGTTTTGCACAGCACAGGAGCCCCCTGATCCCCCGGGGGGCTGCAGGAGCCCCAGCACTGGCTACGCGGTGTCACAGATACAGGACACCAGCACAGAAAGAAATAACGATGAGGCAGCTCCTTGCTGACCCCAACAGATGTGAGAGACAAAGGAGGAGCTGCTGCAGTGTGTCCCGCTCGTTAGCAGGCATCCATTTAAATGCACCGGATTGCATTTAAATGCACCAGACCGGCATTGCAGGAGCAGGGACAGCGAGGAAAAGCTGCTGCTTTATCCACTCTGCCTCCCCGGACAGTTCCTCGGGTTATTACTCAAATTACAAGTGAGAAACTCATCACATTTTCATTAAAAACTTCCCCGTGGGCACCCTGTTGTGCTGCGCTCCGGCTTTTTAACATGACAACAGGATGCAGGGAGGAAAGGAAAATGCGAATTTATAAATTAACGAGCAGGCCCCCTCCAGACAGCTAATGACATCTCGGAGAAAGAAAATAAAAACACCATTAGTCAAGTGGCTGGAGTAGGAGTGGGGAACTCAGAGCCTGCCCTGGCTGTCCCCACAGCCTCAGGGCAGCACAGCCAGCTCCCGATGGGGACATTTGCTCCCAGCCAGCTTGTCCCACTGTTTGTCACACTGCCTGTCCCCAGGCAGCAGAGGTGGCAGGAGCCATCCCCTCCTCCCCATGCAAAGCATCCCCCAAACCGAGCTGGACAACACCCAAAAAAAAGGGGCTGAGCGGCGGCAGCAGCCCCGGGCCGGGACACGCGGGGACAAGGCCACCAGCAGATGGCAAGGGCTTCTCCCGGCACAGGCCAGAGCGCGGCTCTCCCGGCTCGGGCACTGCCGCCTTCCGTGCGCGGGGAACTCACTCGATCGCTGGTTTTTGATGAAGAAGAGCTTCAGCCGCTCCTTGAAGGTGTTTTCATTGACGTAGAACTCCACCTGCACCCTGCGGGGAGAGTCCCCGGAGGGGCCCGTCAGGGAGTGGCAGAGCTGGCCAGGAGCCCGCCAGGAGCCCCCCGACCCTCCATCCCAGTGGGTGACCCCGCTGACATCCCAGGCTGGGCCTCGGGCTCCCGGCTGTTCCCGCAGCCCCAAACCAGCAGCCGGGAGCCCCCGGGGCCACCAAGGCAGCAGATGTGACCCCCGGGGCCAGCTCTGCCAGGGCCCCAGGGCTGGGCTTGCCCTCGCACACATCAGCTGACGGCAGACTCACAAAGTTCTCCTTTCACACACACGATTTACAACGTCCACAACCTCCCAGAGAAGCAGCGGCCTTGGAGCAGCCTCCCCCAGTTTTATCTGCTGCAATCCCCGCAGCTGCAGGAGAGCAGGAGCTGGCCAGGACAGTGTCCCCAGTGTCCCCACCGTGCCCTGGCCCTGCCCGGAGAGGAGGAACACAGCATCGAAGCTGTTAAAACACAACTCGACTCTAAAAGGAGGAAATTTCCCTTTGTTGCTAAGATACCACACTTGGTCATTCCAGAAAAACCCGGGAGCTGACAACCAGCTCCAAACATCACTTGGCATCCAGAGCCACTGGTGGTGGCTCGTGGCACCGGGACGAGGTGCCCGGGCAGAGAGTCACTGCCAGGGCACTTCACAAAATCCGCCAGGGAGGAGCCGCGGGTGAATCTGGAAATGTCCCATCCACGCCTTCCTTGGCTTCTATACTGCCTCCCCACCGAGCCCAGCCGCAGCCCCCTGCCAGCCCCACATCCCGGCCCACGGAGATGGGAGAAAACCTCCCCGAGGCTGGGGGCTGCTCCCCAGGGATGCCCGCGGGGTCTGGGACCGGCCCAGATGGATGAAAGGCATGCGGGCAAAACCGGTCCCGGCTCAGCTCATCCTCCACAGAACCAGTCCCAGCTCAGCTCATCCTCCACAGAACCGGTCCCAGCTCAGCTCGTCCTCCAGCGCCTCTCGTGGGGTTTTGCAAACGCCCGCAGCCCTCTGCAAACTCATTATTGATCACACCAAAGCGCGCTGCTGCTGCTGCTGAGCGCCGCCGGAACGCGAGCGGCTCCTCCTGCCTCGCCTTTAGACTGAGCCAGACAAACTCTGCTCGCCACGGCCGGGCCCAGAGAGGACTGAAGTGCCGTGGAGCAGCAACCGCTTCCCCTGTTCGGCAAGCCCTAAGGAAGTGCTCCTGTTATTACTCCCTTTTTAACTGCTTGCGAGAGGTCACCGAGGCCTCGTTGATCAGGCAGCCCGGGCACAGATCAAGGTGAGCGGATTCCCGGTGACAGGAGCTGCCGTCCTGCTCCATCCCGCGGCGCCCGGCGCTGCCGCCGGATCCTGATTTATTGGGAGGCAGCTGCTCCTCGCTCTGACACCGAGGGAGAAATATTTACCGAGCATTCACGCCCAGCTGATCGGGCAGCAAATTGGGAAAGGGTTTTACCAGACCCTCGTTGCTCGGGGGTCCCCTGGCTGGCCCAAGGGGTGGGGAGGTGGCCAGAGGGGCTTTGCAGCACGCCTGGGTCGTGGTCACCACGAGAAGGGAGCAGGGGGGCAACCCCAGAGCCCAGTGCGGGGGGAGAGCAGGAGGATTTAGGAGCCCTGCCTCAAAGCCCTGCCTTTACACGTGTTGAAATTAATCGTTTCCAGAGCCAGACTCGGCAAATCATTTTCCTGTGCCAGGGCATAAATCAGCTGTCACAACTGCTCACAACGCTGCACGCAAGATAATTGCTCCTTCTCCTTATTAAAAATGCCCAGGAAGTGCTGGGAACTGGCTTTCAGCTCCGACAGCAGCGCTGAGCACCCCATTCATCAGAGTCCCCGAGGATTGAGTGCCTTGAGGAGCCGGAGACTTCAGGGATCACGATTCCTCTGCCAGACATTTGTCTCTTACCAGAGCAACAAACAGCAAAATAAATCTCTGTCACCACACAGATGTCTCGCTGATGTGTGGAGCTGTGGCGCACCTCGAGACAATGACTGTAATTGCTGATGGGTAAAAGGACTAAATGATCAGATCGAACTTTTTATGATGAAGTAGCCCACGTGTTCATCCGTCCTGATGGCTGCGGGAAGAAGGAACGCTGGAAAAACAACAGAACCTGTCTTGACAGGGGGCAACAAGGTGTTCAGCACCTGAGAGATGGAAGAATAGAAGTATGTGGAAGGAACAGGTTCCCGTGCAGACAAGCTGCCAAGGTGGAGCCCCAGAGCTCTGTGGGGCTCCCACTCTGCAGGGGAAGCCAAAACCCCACAGCTGAGTGAGGGATGGCTCTTCCCAGGCAGCAGCACCATCCCGAAGTACCAAAGCTCCTACTCCATTTCCAGCCGAGGGAAGGAGATGATATCCTGTAAAACGTACCCTTTAATTTCATTGTCAGGAAGTTAACTGGAAATTAAAAAAAGAATCAAGCAAAACTCCGACTGCATTTTTACCACCCCAAAACACAGCGTGACAGCTCTGCTTTCACAGCAGCTCAGCCAGGATGGGCTGCTCAAAGTGTCCCCTCCCTGCTGCTGTGGCTGGGCAGACTTCCCACCCAGGGAATCCTTCCCACCCAGGGAATCCTTCCCACCTGGAGCATCCTTCCCACCTGGAGCATCCTTCCCACCCGGAGTATCCTTCCCACCCGGAGAATCCTTCCCACCATCCCAGCATCCTCCCCACTGTCCCAGAATCCAGATGCCAGCCCATTCGTTCGGCTGTTCGGACACGGGAGCCCCAGCGAGGAGGATGGCACGGGGTGAGCTCTGTGTCCTGCCCGCCTCCGTGCCCTGCCTTTGCCATCCTCCGTCCATCCCAGGCGAGCAGGGGACGGAGCAGCTCCAGCCCTGCTGGCCGAGAGCCGGCTTTGGGAACGGGAATGGGAATAGCGGTACGGCTGTGTGCACAGCCAGCCTGGGCGCCTGCCAAAGGCAGACGGGGGAACGAGCTGCCCCCGCGCTCCGTCAGCAGTAATTGAACAATTACTCAAAGGAGGAGCGCTGTGGTTTCGGCAGAGCCGAACGCCTTCAAACCCGGGGCGGGGATCGGCTGGGGGGCTCCTCCTGCCCCTCGGGGTCCCTCACGGGCCGGGGGATGCAGGGATTCACCCCTCCGGGCAGGATTGGTGCCGTGCCACACGCGCAGGGCGGCTGGGCACCCTCCCATCGCCGCTGGGCACCCTCCCATCGCCGCTGGGCACCCTTCCCTCGCCGCCGGGCACCCTCCCCTCGCCACCGGGCACCCTCCCATCACCACCGGGCACCCTCCCATCGCCTCTGGGCACCCTCCCATCGCCGCTGGGCACCCTTCCCTCGCCGCCGGGCACCCTCCCATCGCCACTGCAGCCCGGAGCTGCCCCCGGGAACGTCTCGGCTTCTCCGGGGCGTCAGCAAACACCGCGGAGCTCTCGCACTGCAGCAGCTCCTCCGGGAGAGCTCGGGCACGTTTTTAAACAAGAAAGCACCACGGAGGGACGGGGAGCTGAGGCTGTGTGTCCTCACTTTGGGGACAGAGCCCCCCCGGCCAACGCTGCTGACCCATGGAGGGGAGGGAAGGGAAGGGGGGGTCTCAGGTCCTGAGGGAGGCACCAGAGGCAGGGTCAGCACGGTCCAAAAGGCCAAGCACTGCAAACAGGGCAAATCTGCCCGTTTTTAGTGAGTTCTCTCATCCCACATCCTTCAGCAGGTGCAGCAGTGAAGCTGCTCTCGCTCTCATCCCAAAATTCTAGACGTTCCTCACGGATCACGGCAGGCACTGTCACATCCACCATGGCACAGACACCGTGCCACCACCACAGCCAAAGTGGCACTGCCAAAGTCACCGTGGCACCACCACAGCCATCGTGGCACTGTCACAGCCCCCATGGCACTGTCACAGCCACCATGGCACTGTCACAGCCACTGTGCCACCATCACAGCCAAAATAGCACTGTCAAAGTCACCGCGGTGGCACCACGGCCCCCATGGCACCGTCACAGCCACCACAGCACTGTCAGCACCCTGTGGAAAGGCAGCTGCTCCTCCCGGCTCCTGCAGCACCAGGAATGAGCCTCCCTGGCACAGCACAAGCCGAGGCTCATCGCAGACCACGATGGGCAGAATCCAGTCCCACATCCACAAACACAGCCCAGGGAGCCGGGATTTTGTGGCACACCCTGTCCCCCGCAAGCTCAAGACTCATTTCTCCAAGGTTTCATGCATTCACCACGGGGATCAATCGGGAAAAACATCTCCAGTTTTATTATGGAGTGTGATTTTTTTGCCCAAAGAAAGAATTGATATTGCCAACCACTCTGCAGCAAATTAAACCCAGCTGGGTGCAGGTAATGTCATCCTGGCTCCAGCAGTAACGCTGCAGTTTTATTTTTGGGGGATGAAAAGCAAACTCTGAGCAGCCACTATGGGAAAAACCCTGCCCAAGGGTGGGTTTGGCTCCCAGGGCCATTTATCTTGCACCTGAACTCATCCCACAAACCCTCGTGTGCCAGTGGGATGAGGGCTGACACACTGCAGGAAGGGCTTCGTGGGTCTGAAGGGACGTAAAAGAAGCCTCCTGCTTGACTTCTAGCTCTTTTCTTTATGCATATATGTATCATTTTTTATTAGGGAGGGCATTGCAATGGAAATGGGATTTTTATCGATCCCTCATTCCCTGAAGGTGGCTGTACTCCCTCTGCAGCTGTGTGCAGCTGTTGCAGAGCTCATTTCCAGGCACCAAACCGGGCACTGGAGGAAACAGGGACAGGCTTAGGGGTTCAAGCTGTAGATAATGGAATGCTTTGGGCTTTAAAATTCATCCTGTTGCACCCCCTGCCATGAGCAGGGACACCTCCCACTATCCCAGGTTGTTCCAAGCCCCGTCCAGCCTGGCCTTGGAGACTTCCAGGGATCCAGGGGCAGCATCTCCCAGCCAAGGTTTGGATGCTGCTCATGGCTGGGCAGTGGCACCACTTGCTCTTCAATAAAATAATTCCACTTCTACGGAAGGTTAAAGCCCCAAAAAGGGCAGCAGCAACGGGATGTCCCGCTGTGTCTCCTTTGGCCTCTTTGTTCTGCAGCACTGGAGACTGACACTCGTGAGCCTGCCCCTGTAATTGCTTGTGCTGATGGATCTGCACTGTTTAATTAGGGCTGTGCATCGTTAATGGATAATCGCCAATTTGCTGCTATCCCTTCTTCCCCAAGAAACCTGTCTGTCCCTGGGAGCAGAGAGTCCTGCCCATGGTGGGAATCACTGCAGGCTTTGCTGCTCCCATACACAATTCCTTGGTGCTGAGAGCTGCAAAGGACAAACCTGGTGCTTCTCAGCTCCCTTAAAAGCAGGAAAATCACGGAATCACAGACTGGTTTGGGTTGGAAGGGACTGGTTTCCTTCCAGCCATGGGCAGGGACAATTGCACTGCACCAGGTTGTTCCAAGCCCCATCCAGCCCGGCCTGGAACACTTCCACGGATGGACCGTCCACTTTAATCCACAATAATTTACAGCCAGCTCTTCTTGGCAGCCCAAAAACCTCAGCTCCCCATGTGCACCGAACAGCCCCGAATTCCAGGGGGTTTTTGCCCTCTGGAGAACAGGGCTGGCCTTTCCCCAGGGCGAGCCGCTGCCCCTTGTCCCTCCCCGCGGCACCGAGACACGCACGCGGAGGACTTACTGTGAGAAGGAGGAATCCACGCTGAAATCCTCGGCGTGAGGCCTAAGAGCGAGAGCAGCACAGAGGGTGAGGGAATGCACAGCCCCCTGCTCCCAACTGGGGCTGTCCCTCCGGGAATGCCAGAGCCAGGGGACAAGAGGCCGCCCGAGCGCTCAGCCGAGGTCACACCGTGCCTGGGCTGTGTCCCCGCCCAGCTGCCAGGGATGCTTTGGTGCCTTGGCCAGTTACAGCCCCTTTAAGGACTTGGCTCCGTGGGTAAAAAGTGGTTTTATGGCTGTTTTAGTTTTTATTTTTATTTTTATTTTTATTTTTATTTTTATTTTTATTTTTTAAATGAGTCTCGCAAACCCGCGCTGCTGCTCTGCCTCTAATGCGCGCCACGGTTTGTGCAGAGAAATCAGACTTTGAGGGATTTGGTGCTTTCAGGGGCTCAGCATTGTGTCTCTGCTGGGCTGGTTTTACAGAGTGATGAGCAGAGAAGGGAAAAGAAAATAGGATGAAAAAGGAAGCAAATCAAATCAAACGACAGAGAGGAGCGATGAGGGTGATGAGGGGTTCAAGGCAAGGGGAGGAGGAATACAGAGAAAATCAGGAGTGGGTGAGAGGCTGTGCTCGTGTACTGTGCATCCCACAGACAGACAGACAGACAGCACAGGGCAGCGGAACACAGCAAGAGGGAAAATTCCCCTTGCAAAAATGATGCTTTCCTCAAGAAATCCCAGGGATGGCCCTGGGTCCCCATCATTAACTGAGCCTGCCTGAGCCCTTCCCTGTTCCAGCAGTGCCCTCTCTCCTTTCTTCATTTACTGTGAGCCAGGGACACTGAGAAATACCATCCAAGCCAAGGGGGCCGCTGCAGATCATAAAGAATTTTCTTGCATTTCGCTTTTGCTTTATGAGTCTGCAGCACTCCAGCACAGTTCAAGCTAAATAAAAGCAATAAATTCACATTGCAACAGAAATGTCAGCCCAAAGGAAGCGGATCCATCCCTCAGCTACGAGGAGCAGCCTCGCTGGGACAGGATTTATTTTGCTCCTCTTCCTGGGCTCTGGCCTGTGCAGAGGCTGGGGAGGAGCTCATTGCTCCTTCCACTGTCCCAGGCTGCTCCAAGCCCTGTCCAGCCTGGCCTTGGGCATTCCCAGGGATCCAGAGGCAGCCACAGCTTCTCTGGGCACCCTGTGCCAGGGCCTGCCCACCCTCACAGGGAAGGATTTCTTCCCAGTATTGAATCTAACCCTGACTTCTGTCAGTGTGAAGCCATTCCTCCTTGTCCTGTCACTCCAGACCCTTGTCCAAAGTCCTTCTCCAGCTCTTTTGGAGCCCCTTTAGGTGCTGTAAGATCTCCCCAGAGCCTTTTCTCCTCTGGGTTCAGCTCCTGCCCTGCTCCCTCTGATGCCCTGGATTTTAACTTTGCTATTTCCCAACCCTGCAGCGCTCGGTGTGTGACTCTGCAGGGTTTTGCAGCCTGGGAGCTGCTGCTCTCTCACGTTCACACTGACACAACAAAGCCTCTCCAAGGCTGCTCTCCAAGGACACCCAGACTGTCCTGGGCCCAAAATGTGCAACCCAACACCTTGAGAAGGGGGGTGAGCTGGGGAAATGCCATCGTGAGCTAAAGTCTGAATTGGGGAATTGATGCTGAGATGCAACTGGCCCAAAGCTCTACAGGGGTGAAGAACTCGTGACTCGGGGTCCATCCTGGGCTCCATGGTGAGAGCAGCCTCTGGCTCCCCAGGCTGTGCCTTTGGAGGCCTTTCCAATCAATATCCACCTTTATTCCCTCGCTCCTGTCTGGGCTCTGTTTCTAGGGAGCCACTTCAGGCATCACCTCCTGCCATCTTCTTCTTCCCTGCTCATTTCCAGCCTTTCTCCTGCAGCTTCCTCCTGGAGCATTAATTCCCACCAAAGTGCTCTCCTGAGCCACCTCTCCCAGCAAGGACAAGCCCTGGGGTGGCTCCACCAGCTGTGCTGTGCCTTGGAGCAGCCCTGGCATTTTTTCCTGCCCAGCATCCCCGATTTTCCCCAGCTGCAGAGCAGGAGCCTGCCAGCTCAGGCTCCCTCCAGCTAAATTGGATTATCCCACGTTAGCAGCAGGGGCTCTTCAGGCCCCTCTGCCTGTGTTTGGTTTTGAACAGAAGCCTTTTATGCCTCACAGAGATGTTTATGGGGAAAGAATCAGCAAATGATTTGGTTTTCTCCTAATCTGGTGCCAGCTGGCAGCCGGGAAGAGTGGAGGAACAGGAGCTAATTCCAGCTGCAGAACAACCCTCCTGAAAGCCAAACAGCAAAGGCTCAAAACCACAGGGATCAAGGGGGTCCTGCAGGCCCTGAAAGTCCTGGAGAGCTGGGATGAGCCAGTGAGATTCCCAGGAATCCTTCCCCCAAACCCACGGGCTCACAAGGAGAATGAACACCTCACTCCCGTGGAGGCACCACGAACAAAAGGGATTCCAAAGTCACAGGCAGGCGTGAACCTCCCCAAGGATGGCTTTGGCCACTCTGTGCCATGGTTACAGCACATGCAATAAAATAAACCTTTTTTTTTTTTTTTTGGTACCAAAAAGGTGCTTTTGGCTCCCAAATGAATGAACTTTGCTGTGCTGGTCACAGAGGGAAGAGGAGATTTGAGGTATCCCACTGAAACCTCTCCTTCTTCCTACCAGGCACCCAAATTCTCACCAACAGTCCGGTTGCTGAGAAAATATGGAGATTTCTCTAAGAAAACTAAAAGTCATTCCAAATCCCATCTGGAAAACAGCCGTTTTCCAGATCCCCAAAACGCTTTAACAGTGATTTACAACACACAGAACTAAAGCCACTTAATGGAGTCAGAAAAGTTACTCTGGCTCTTAATGTGCTTTAGATAATCCGCTTCAAATCGACCTTTTTATTTCATCCGGACCCGGCTCCACGGGTGCAGACAAACCTCGGCTCATCTCATTCCCATGGAAAATAAGGAATGCACGGGCAGGGGAAGACCTTCAGTCCCCTCCAGGATCCCGGGGCTGGGAGAGCAGAGCTGTCCCCAGCCAGGGAAAGCTGAGGCCCCTTTTCCTGGAGCACCAGGGCTGGCACCAGCAGCACCTCCCGGGCAGAAGGGCACAGCAGGGAAGGGTGGCAGGAAGGAGAGGAGCAGAGGGGGAAGGAACCTGGCTGCTTCAGAGACAGATCTGCCCCCACCTTTCAAGCTGCAGCCCCTGATGAAAGGGGAAGGTTTTATTAGAAGGTGAGGAGACAAAGGCACGTTTATTATTAGAACAAAGCCATAATAAACCTTGATTATATAAAAGAGAGAGCAATCACCTGCCCACCTGTGCTGGAGGCTGCTCCTCAGCTGAGCAGCGCCTTCCACCCCATCCTGCCTTCTCAGCTCCTGCTCCAGCACCTTCCAGCACAGGCAGATCCCCCATGAGCGGGGCAGGGATGTGCACAGCACCCCTGGGCTCCAGGGCCCCACGAGCTGGGGCAGCAGAACCAGTCCCCTTCTCGCCAGGAGGGAAAGCAGCCAGCCCCAAGCCCCAGCTCTCCTCCAGCTCTGCCAGGGCACTGCAGGCTCTGCGTGGCATTTAGCTCGTGTGCCCCATGCCGATAATCTGAGGCTAAACGCTGTCTCAAGTGCTCGAGGATGCTCAGGGGGAGAGAGCAGCACAGCTCAGCCCAGCTCACACAGGGAGCTGTTCCCTCCCCGCTTCTTCACCGCTGGCTCCCGAAATTTTTGGTAAATGAAGAGCATTAAAAATTCACTGCTGGTGGTGCATTTCCTATTCAATTTACAGCCATCGTTTCCAAACAAACAACAACAACAACAACAAAATTCATGCCTTGACTTAGAAGTTACAGACACAAGTAATGACCTGCCAGCACCACTCTTGGCTCCAGGCTGCTTTAATAACCACTTGCAGGGCTCAGAGGCTTTTCCAGACTGGAGTGGAAAGGTATTTAATCTGATGACTTTCTCCTCTGGCTCTGGGAAGGATTTAATGCCTTTTCACCCTGATCTCGAAACGCCTTCAAGACAGGGTCGAGGCAGGGGGGTGAAGATGGGCCAAGCAAGGTAAGAGCCTGGGGAGGCTTCCCAGAGCACTGCTCATGCTGCCGAGACAGGAGCTGCACCACGGCTCCTGCCACACTGACAGTGAGAAACTCGGCCCAAAATAGCCTGATGTGAGAGGGACAGATGGGAGGAGATGAAAAAAGAAAGCAAAGAGGGGGAGAAGGAGCGAGCAAGAGGAAGGGGAAAGCGGGAGGAAGAGGCACCGCTCTGCTCACAAAGCCGCGCCAGAGGGGAGGGAAGGGCAGCCCCCCCTTCCCGGCTGTGCGATGGAGCAGGGATGACCCCAGGGAAGGGGATTGAGCCTCCACAGCAGCCCTGGTGTGGAGGAACTCAGCCAGCTGTGCAGGTGGGCACCTGGAAAAGCCACCAGCAGCTCCAGGCACTTGCTGGGAGCCGCAGAGGTGCCACACGGGCAGGAGGCTGCTCACGGGCTCAGCTGCCTCCCCAGGGTGCTGCTCTAATCACAGGAGAGGTTTTCCTCGGCATTCCCCTGCCAAAGCCGTGCCACAGCTCAAACACAGAAAGTTTGGGGAGAAGCAGGCGCGGTGCCAGAGCCGCAGCAGCGCTGGGACAGGCTGTTCCCAGCCCCGTGCCCAGCCTGGCCTGCAGTTACCTCCCGGAATGCTGTGCCTCTCCCAGAATCAGCCACAGATTCATTGAGGTTGGAAAGGACCTCCAAGATCATCAAATCCATCATCAAACCGGAGCCCCAGCACTGGCAAGCTCAGCACTAATTCCTGCCCCCAAACACCGCAACCACACATCATTTAAATCCTCCAAGGATGGGGACTCCACCTATGCCAGGGCTGGAAAACCCTTTTTGGTAAAGAAATTTTGCCCCAAATCCAACCTAAATCTCCTCTGGCACGACTTGAGGCCATTTCCTCTTGTCCTAGTGATTGTTAGTCGGAAGAAGAGATCGATCACACCTGGCTACAAGCTCCCTTTAGGTAGATGGAGAGGGCAGGCACTGCCAAGCCTGGGCAGAAAGGCCCTCCAGACGCTCAGGCTGCTCTGACACAGCTCCCTGCCCTTGTTAATGAGCTAAATGAGTCCCTGCAGTCCTGACAAGTGACTGCTCCTTGTGGAGGAAGGACTGCGGACGAGTTTGGGGGTGGGATATGAGACCCTGCTGGCCCACTCAGAGGGGTGCCACTCTTCCAGCGAGCAGGAAAGGCTCCCCTGGGGGAGGAACGTGCCAATCCCTGTGCCCCGATGGGACCTGACGGGAACAAGGATCCTAAAATAACCAGAGCAGAAGCCCAGGCGCGAGTGCCGAGCGTGGCACCCTTAGGTGAGGATCGTGTCTGCCTGTCAGGGCTATGTAGGACACCGAGCTTCTCAGCGCTGCTGGCGGCTCCCCAGGAGCCGTGGGAGGAGAGCTCAGCCCTTCCAAAGCTCATCCTGCTCCCCTCCAGCCCCCAGCCCGGGGGGAGGCACCGCCCCGTGCCCGCAGGGCAAAGCCCTCCTGGCGCAGCGGGAGCGGGAGGGGAGCGCAGAGCCCCGGGCAGCCCCGAACACTCGGAAATGGGTCTGCAGTGTGACTCGGCACTGGGGAGGCCCCACCTCGGGTGCTGGGCCCAGTTCTGGGCCCCCCAGTTCAGGAAGGACCTTGAGGGGCTGGAACGAGCCCAGAGGAGGCAACAAGGCTGGGGAGGGGCTGGGAGGACAAGCCCTGTGAGGAACGGCTGAGGGAGCTGGGGATGTTCAGCCTGGACCATCCTGATACCCCCAGCCTCAGCCCTGCTCCAATTTCTGGTACAAACCCTCATTCCCAGCCGGGAGAGCAGCAGCAGAAGAGCCGAGGCTGGAGCAGGGCAGGGGTGGGCAAACCCCACCAGGGGAATGTCCCTGGCACAGCGTTTCTGCTGCACAAAGCCACCTCAGCCAGAGCTGGGGCAGCAAACCAGCTTGTGGCATTCACTGAGGACAGAGACAGGGCTCTGAAAGGCCTTTGCTGGAAAAAGCTTTTGTTAAAGAAGTGTTAAAAATAAATAAATTGACTTTTTGTCCCTGCAGGAGGGAATTCCGCAGCACGGCAGGGGTTCAGCAGGGAATTGTGTCCTGTGGAGAGCATCACCTGGAGAGCTCCTGCAAGGACTGAGCGGCTGTAGTGGTTTCACTGGCCAGACTGGACCTCTCTGTGGTCATTTATGTGCAAGTGCCAGGCAGAAAAACCACATTTAGCAAGACCTGCTTGGTAATACCAGGCTGCGCCTGGGGGGAACGAACATCGATCGGTCAGAAATTCTATTTCCAGGCACATTTGGGTGAATTCCTCACTCTCTGGAGTGCTTTACCTCCAAGAACCCCGCATTAAACTCGGCCTAGCAGAGCGCTGCTGTTTCCCACTGAGGATGCTCCATCCACCTTGTTGAGTGTGGCAGGGCTGAAGCAGAGTCCCATTTATTCCTGCCAAAAATATCTCAAACTGAGAGACGGGGCAAGGCTGAGCGGGGTGGGAGTGTGCAGCCTGAAGGAGAAAGGAAGGGAGGGAAGGATCCAGCTGCTGCCTTGGGCTGCCCCGCGGGGAAGGAGCAGCCAGGCTCCTCTGAGAGCACACAGCAAAAGGACAGGAGGAAACAGGTGCAAGATGCAGCAAGGGAAAAATTATTCACCCTGAGAAGGATCAAACCCTGCACCTCGGCACCCAAAGGAGCTGAGGAATGTCCAGTGAGGTGTTCAGAACCCAGCAGGACTGGTCCTGAGCCAGCTGGGACAACTTTAAAGCCAGTCCAGCTCTGGAGCTGAGCCCTCCAGGTCCTCTCCAAGCCCAGCTCTTCTGCAATGCTAATCCTCCTCCCAAACCTCAGCAGTTCACCTTTCTGTTACCAGCAGCTCAGCAAACACAACTGGAGGAGGTGAGGGGGTCCCACGGGGCAGGGAGGGGACACAGAGCCCTGCCAAGGCCTGGGGCACAGCTTCCCAACCAGAGGCCGAGCGGGAATGTTTGCAGTCCCTCCGGAGCGCCGGGGTGCCCTGGGACAGGCAGTGATCAGAGCTTCCCCTGTTTCCAGCAGAGCTGCACAAACAGGACGTGGCTATCTTGTAAAAACCTCTCTTTTTGTTCTCCAATCCACATCTCCGGTGCTACAGGGAGCTCACCAGCCCCTGGAATGGGATCCAAACAGATGTTTGCATGTCCTGCCTCCTGCCAGCAGCTCCTTCCCAAGCACAGAGTGCTCCGTGGAGCTGCTTCCCTTCACACCCTTCCCTTTCAAATCCCCCCAGCACAAGGGACAAACCTGCCTCGGGAAAAACCGGGCTTGCAGGGAAGAGATTCAGCCTCTCCGGGCTGGTGGCAGTCACTGTCACCTGGTGCCAGGGGAGGGAGTGTCAGTGCCCAGGCAGCTGAGCCTGCCCTCCCTGCCATGGCCAGGAGGCTCCGGGCTCCATCCCCACCCCACAGCAGTCCCTGGCACACAGAAATAACTCCAAGCCCCTTTGGTGGAGGATGTTTCCACATGGGCAGCCTGGGCTGGTCCCATCCCACCTGCAGGTCACCAGACAGAGGAAAATCTCCCTGTCCTGGATGCCCTGAATTCCCCTTTTTACTCCCAAGCTGTGGTTTCTCCTCAGATGAATTCAAACCCTTTCCTCCTGTTTTGACTGGGAACCCCTAAAAGCTTTGAGATGCTGCAGTGACTCAGAGTAAGGAGGTAAATAAAGTAGGTGAGAATAAATTTCCCTGGCTTCAGTCATCAGGAGGAATCACTCGCATCCTGAGAACACCCTGTAACACACAGCTCCTTCCACCGTCACCTGGAAATTCACTCCCAGCTCCCAGGGATGGTTGTCACTGCCAACACTGCTTTGGGAAACACGGAGCATCTCAAACTCACTGTTCATCACTTCCAAACCAATCTTCCTGCCTCTGTTGCAGCAGTGGAAGAGAAGAGCAGAAATCTCAATTGCCAACTCATGGCTGGGAAGCAGCGCCCAGGGAAGGAGGGAAGCCTGGCATCAGGAATCCAGACTCCAAGTTCTCTACCTCACAGCAGCACTTTCTTACAACAGGATAGCAGAAAATCCCTTAAAATTCCAGTGAAACCCAGGGAATTGGGTCTTTACACAGCCCCGGGGCACCTTCTCTCGAGGCTCCACCAGAAAAACATAACGATGTGATTTTTGGAATTGCTGCCCTCCAGATCCAACAGTGTCTCGCAGCATCCCTACTTTATGCTGTGCTCCCACAAAAGAGGAGGATCAGCCCTGGGATGAAGGTTTGGCCCCCTGGACTTGGGCAGGAATCCACCAAACCCCTGAGTGGCAGTGAGGAGAAGCCCCTCCTGCAGGTTTAATCACTGCTGACCGGAGGAAAGTGTTTGCAGCACTCTCCCAGTTGTATTTCTCTGGCCCCTACACATCTGGCTTTGTCCTGAGCAGGCACCACCAGCACCTGGAAGAGCACAGAGAGGAGCTGTGCCTGCTCCAAAGGCTTTGCCCACGGTGGTGCTCAGGATGTGCCCTCAGAGATTCAGCTACCCCCAGGACGGGTCCAGCTTTGGTGTCTCTTTCCAGCAATGAATCAAGGCACAAAACCAGAGCACAACCAGCCCGAGCAGCACGGGGAGCACACCCAGCCTGTCAAAACCAGCTGAGACCACAGCAGCTGCAGAGATTTAGTGCCACCGCACCCTCACAGTGCCCACCCTCAGCCTGCACACCCTTACCTGGTGAAGGCAGAGCCCCTCCAGCTCCCGGTGTTTGCTCACCAGAACCCCGGCTCCGGTGCCATCTGGAGCGCTGGCACTCCTCACCAGGGACACGCACTCACAGTCCCACAGTGCGCCAGGACTCTGCCTGCCAGCCCTGGAGACCCAAGCATGTGCCCGGCACGGCTGGGCAGCGGGCACGCCGGCGCTCCCCAGCACACTGCTCCCTCCTCGGCTTCCCCGGGCACCGCAGCTGCTGCTCCCGGCTCGCTGCCACCCTCCCCACAGATATGCCAAGAGGCAGAGGATGAGGCGTTAATTCATTCCAGCCTAAAGCCAAGCAAGTAGAATTCCCCCTGAGCAGGAGCTTTCCTGCACCAAATCCCGGCAGACACACAGTACACAGGCACAGGTGAGGCAGCAGGGATGGGCTGGGCAGATGGCGGAAAAGAACGGAACAGAAAATGGAACGAAGAGAACAGGAACCGAATTAGTGACATTTGCATCCTCGCCGTAACTAAGGGGACCCGGCTCCTTCTGAATCACTGAAATCCCAGTGCAGCGCCCAGCATTCTCATCCTGCTGAAAAACAGCTCCTTCCTCGCTGCACAGCCGGCTCTGTGCTTGCAGGAAGGCTGCAGCATTTCCTACGGCAGTTTTTTTTTTTTTTTTTTTATTGCAGTTACAAATAAATTATTACTCAGATGGGGGACCGAGCATCTCTCCTGCCGTGCAAACATGGTGTTTATGTACAGTAGCGTTGGCAGTGTAAATAAGCTTGGGGTTTATATTGCACAGGGAAGGTGCAGTGCGAGTTAACAGCGGTGTGTGGCAGCCCCACAGTCTCGGGCTGCCATTCAGACATGCTTTAGGCATATAAAAAAATTGAAAAAAAAAAAAAAAAATCAAGAAGCACCTATAAAAAATTTAAAGGCACTGGTTTCCTTCTGCTCCGGCTCCCTATTTCATAACACAACTTTGCAGCTGGCGTGGCTCTTTAACATAGCATTTGATCCACCACCCCTCCAGCCCGTGGAGGCTCTAACCCTTTCCCTCTCATTTGAAAGATAAAAGGTGCTGCCTCCCCCGCCCAGGCTCCCCAGCAGCACCGCAGTCCTGCAATACCTTTGTCCGACATCACTCCCCATGGATCCCATTCTCCGAGACGGTAACAAGGGGCTCACCCCGTGGACATCTTCCGTGCTGGCTGGTGGGACCGTTTTGACTCGGGAATTGCTCTCTGAAGGGGAATTCTTCAGCTTGGCTCTTGCCATCCTGCGAGCCTCGGCTGCCTCTGTGACCTGCTCCTCTTTCCCCCCTGAACTCTCTCACACATAGCAATCCTCACTGCAATCAGTTCCGAGCTGTCGGCACGTACCATCTCCTTCCTTCTCCTCTCTCCCCAGTCACGGCTGCTCAGTGGAACAATCCTGCCCTGTGCATTTATTTTGGTAGTGAGGGGAGCCAAGGCAAACTCTCCGGCCTTGCTGCTGCAACAAATTTGGTGCAAAACCGCCGAGAAAACCTCCACGATGCAGAAATCTCCGAAAGGAGCTTTGTTTGCTAAAGAATGAAATTGCCTTGCCTGGCTCTGTCAAAAGCAGGATTGCCTTGCTCTTATCACCACAGGCAGGGCAGGGGATGAAGGTTTATTTTTTTTTTTTCCCCCATCGCTGTTTTTCGGCAGCAGCGTGAGGAGGAGGAGGAGGAAGCTATTTTATCTTCTTCCTCTGTGTGCAGAGCGGCGTGTGGACTGCGTGCCAGGGAACAGACTCAGCAGGTTTGGCTCTGCCAGACACAAAGCAGCAGAGCTCAGTCCCCTCCTAAACGCTCCTGCCGTGACCCGAGCAGGGAGGACCCCACTGCTGTTGCCCCAGGGCGGCTCGGCTCCTGCTCACCTGGCCAGGCAGGAGCACCTCACCTGTCCCACAGTGACCCACACTTCCCTCTCCAGGTGACAGCAAAAGCTGCTGCTCCTTCGAGGCGTTTGGCACCGATTTCTTCAGATACCCAACAAAAAAGGGAATTCAGGGCAGAGCCGAGCTGGAGGGAACACCTGAGCGCACAGGTGGGATTGGAAAGGAGTGGGGGGAAGGCGCCGTGTATCCTTCCTTATTTTGGGAATGCCAGCGGGGTGCAGAGCTGCTCCCGCTTGTGTTTGATGGCAGCCAGGAGCAAAAATCATCTTTTAGGAGCCGCAGGCGGGGCGGGGCACAGGGCTCAGCACCACGGACAGCAGTGCCACCGCAGCTCCACGGCGGGACGATGCCAGCCTGCTCCTGCCACGGCACCCCCAAAATGCCAACGCCACCCCAAGCCACGCCAGCGCATCCCAGCAGCGCTGCCCCACGGCCCAGCCCCACTGCAGGCTGGAAAGAAAGAATAAATTCGCTCGTGGTCGCCACATGGGGACCTGAACCTATGTGAATAATCAGGCTCCACCACAGGATTACTTCAAAGGTTTTTGAACAAAAAATCAAGGTATTGACTGGAAGGGTCTTCCCAAAGCCTGGGAGCTGCAGCTGTGAGAAGGCTGGCAGGGAGAGGAGGGCAGGAGCTGCCCTGGAATGGCAATTCTGGGATCCAAAGTACTTTCCTTTCAGAATGAAAAACGGTCAATTCCCTTTGGCACAGCTCCACGCCCTAACCACACCTTCCATCCCCCTGCCAGGCTGTCAGAGCACCCACAATCACATCCTGAGCCAAATTCTGGGAAGAAAAGTCCAGCCTTTTGCTTCCTCTCTCCTGCCAGGAGCTGTCAGGCACGCTGAGCTCTGCCCTCTGCTCTTCCCCCCGAGATTGGTACCCAACCATCACTTTCCCCATGGCACAAAGGCAGCCCCGGCCTGCTCTGGGAGGAGAAGCAAAGTCCCCGTTTCCTGTTAACCAAATCCTGGTTTCCCTGCTCACAGCATTATTTCTTAATGGGATTTCACCCTCCGACATACTTTGTTTCAGCATTTTGAAAGGCAAAATGGATAAAAAACCCGCAGCCCTTCTCTTAATGTGCCAGCTTTCAGAGTATATTTAATTTCTTGTTTTGCCTCGAAATGATTCATTAGCTCAATACATTCATTTTCCACCCAAGTCATTCCTTTCTGCTTCATGGTTTGATTCAGACTCTTCAACTTATTGCTCCACATCACTTCAGGGTGTTGTTCTCAAATACCAAATATAATCTGTCAGCCCTCTGGGTTGGAGTGTGCCCTGATAAATCCTCCTGGACCACAGAGCCACGGGAAGGGGCAATCAGGTGTCACTTTTTGGATGAATTCTACATCTACTTGCAGAAGAACATTAATTTCAGGGTTGAGATGCGATGTGAAAAGTGGCTTAGGCTTAAGTTATTCATCTCAGCACTAATGCCCTCACACAGCAGCAGGAACAGAGGAGGGATTAGGGAAAGACCTGGGGAACCTTAACAGAAAATATAAACTCTCCTGCCATGCCCGTGCTGTACAGAAGGTGACAAAAAGCACATCAAAGAAACCCTTGAGGGGCTCAGATCCCGCCCACAGAAACCTCTGCGTGGAGCTGCCTTTTCTGTCAAGCACTTGCAGACAAACCCAGACAGGAAAACCAGAGGGAGGGGAACGATCTGACACACCAGGCCACGAGAAACTGCAGCCAGGGCTGCGGGTCTGAGCACCCACCGCCCCTCTGGGGGAGAAAAGAGGCTGCCTGGAGCTGAGCAGATCCCTCAGAGCCACTCAGAGCCCTCAGCCCTGCCCTGAGCCGTGCTTGTGTCAGGAAAATATTCCCCTCTCAGCAATGCCGTGTGTTCCCCACTCTCGGGGAGGTTGGGATAGAGTGATGTGCTTTTAGTGAGGTTTATTGCTACAGCCTCTCAGCAGTCTTGGCAGCTCCTTCACTGAGCTCTGCAGAAGTCGGCCATGAAGTGAAGAGTGATCCCAAGACCGCAGGTTACGAGGTTTCTTAAAAGTTAACTGGCCAAGAGATAACTGCTACGGGCAGATATTTCCATTTTCACACCAATAGCTAGTCACACCTGCATTTCATGTCTGTCGCATTGTGGTGCTTCTCACCCGATCGTGCACTGTCCCACAGCTCTCTGTTATTTCACTCTGCACCACCACACCCTTCACTTTTTACTTCAGTCCGTAACTACTTCTATATCTAAACTTCACGCTGCAAAACCTTCTAATGCCTAAGGTAACACACGTTTTCTTGAACTACAGAGCACAACTTTTGTTATAGGTCGCTAGATTTGGGAGCTTTCCCCATGGTTTTTAATTGAATGCAGCAAACATTTCAAGCTCAGAGTAAGCAGACCCAAGGCCTTGAAGGTTTTTTGGGCCTTGGATTCCGACACCCTCACTTCACCCAAAGACCCAGAGCCCAGCAGCCTCTCCCCTCCCAGCCCCGACAGTCCCAGAGCGCTGCTGCGACAGAAAGAGCCGTGCAAGGAGGAGTGAAGCTGGCAAGGGCAGCCCAGTACACCCAGTACACCCAGGGGTGAAGCAGGGAAGGGCAGCCCAGTACACCCAGTACACCCGGGGGTGAAGCAGGGAAGGGCAGCCCAGTACACCCAGTACACCCAGAAGCAGGGAAGGGCAGCCCAGTACACCCAGTACACCCAGGGGTGAAGCAGGGAAGGGCAGCCCAGTACACCCAGTACACCTGGGGGTGAAGAAGGGAAGGGCAGCCCAGTACACCCAGTACACCCAGAAGCAGGGAAGGGCAGCCCAGTACACCCAGTACACCCAGGGGTGAAGCAGGGAAGGGCAGCCCAGTACACCCAGTACACCCGGGGGTGAAGCAGGGAAAGGCCGCCCAGTACACCCAGAAGCAGGGAAGGGCAGCCCAGTACACCCAGTACACCCGGGGGTGAAGCAGGGAAAGGCAGCCCAGTACACCCAGAAGCAGGGAAGGGCAGCCCAGTACACCCGGGGGTGAAGCAGGGAAGGACAGCCCAGTACACCCAGTACACCCGGGGGTGAAGCAGGGAAGGGCAGCCCAGTACAGCCAGCACTCCCAGAACGCTCCCTCGGGCTGGGACGGAGCCCGTTCCTAGAAAGAGCCGCGGCTGTGTCACCTGAGCCAGCTCTGCAGGGACACAGCCCTGCCCAGGGGACACAGCAGCGAGCTCCTGCTTTGCTCCTCCCAGGGAACCCAGCAGGCGAAAACCAACAAAACACAACCTCGGTAACATGGAAGCTCAAATAAGAATCGCTCTGGTCCAGAAACACTTCCCGGGCCAGCTGAATGCCAAGCATCTGACTGCAAGCCAGGAAATGGATGTTTAATTTTAGTTGGAGAGCCCATTACAAAGTGCTGATTTCTCATTTCAGCATCTACATTACGCAGAGACCACTGCTGTGCCAGGGGCTGGAGACGTGGCTGGGAAATGCTGAGCAGCAGTAGCAGGGGTAATAATATTTCGGAAAATAAGATTAGGAAAGAGGCGGATTCTTCATTGCTCTTAATTGAATCTACAGCAACTGCACTGTTAAATATTCTCCCTTTTATCCAGGCCGCTTTCTGTCCCGACTGCCAAAAATCCCTTTACTCACATATCCAACTTATTAATAATAAAGCATCGCCCTGCCCATTAGAAGCAGCTGATGAAACAGAAAGGGGTGGAGTTTTTTCTCATTTTCTGGCAAACCAACCTGCTCTGGTGAGACCCAACCCAAGGCTGTTGGTTTGCAAAACCTCTTTAAGGAAAGCCAGGTTAATGTATTTTAAAAATCATTCCAAACCCACAAAAAAGTAACCTGGGTGGGGAAAACACATTTTGGAAGAAGAGCTTGTGCTCACGAGCAGTCGGAACCTCACGGGAGGTGCTTTCAGCCATGGCCAAGCTGCTGCTCTGAAGAGGGGCTGTGTTCATACAAATAAAGTGTTAATTGCAGGGACTCCGAGCTGAAAAGCCATTAATGGTCATCATTATCCCTCCAGGAACCCCTGGGCACACCTGGCAAGCAGCTCTGGGAAAATCACCTTTCCCTGCATGGCTCCTCTGTGTTTCTGTGCCTTTGCGGAGCAACCCCGACCTCCCTTTATTTAATAACACCAAGGCAAAACAAGCTCCCGAGGTAATTCATTGCTGCCACGAACACCTCCTGTATTTCGAGACCCCGACAAATGTCACAGCGTGACATTATCAGCTCAAGAAACTTCAGAGGGCCACTAATACTCAGATAAACGCACAGAGCTGCCTGGCACGGCCTTTTGCTGGAGCGTTTTTCACGAGGTGCACACACGCTGCTCCTGCCCCAGAGCCACCAGGGAATGCCCTGCATTGCCACCAGGCACTCTGCAAAATTGCTTTTCCAAAGCTGCCAAGGTTTGGAGGTTGCCGAGGCTCAGGCAGAGCCCTGCAAAACCCCCCTCCCCATCCCACCGAGGAGCCTGCAGCCAAGCCCCCCCCAAAAAAAAACCCCATCAGAAATATCCCTCTGCAGCAGAGCTGCCTGGAAATGTCCGTGTTTCTGGGGAAATCTGAAGATTTGATTTTTTTTTTTTCTCTGTTTACTGATCATTCTCTATCCCAATGGGAAGTTAAAATCACAGAGGAAGGAGCTTCTGCTTCCTCACCAGAATGTTTTTTCCTCTGACGTTTTTCTCAGTGAAAATAGTAATTTTACCAAAAAGAAAAAAGAAAATAAAAAATGTTGATGCGTTATCCTCTTTGTTTGTGTAGAATTTGGCCTTTCCACCCCTGTGCAGTGCCAGAGCTGCTCCCACACAGGGATGTGGTGCATGGGCACCCTCAGAGGCCCCTGAGGCACCCAGGATCCCCTCAGCTGCTCCCCTGAAGAGTACACCCTGCTCAAGAGTGCCCCAAGGAACCCTTTCCCTAAAAAAACAGGTCCTTTTGCCAGGATTTTTGACTCTCCATCAGCTCCTGGAATTACAGGGAGTGAGAGAGCTGAACCCAAAGACCTTCAGCTCCTTTTACAGTCAAACATACAATACCAATACATTGCTTAATTCAGATTGCAGATACTAGAATATACAGCAGATGCCTGAGAACCCTCCCCGGGCAGCAAAGATGTGTGTATTTATTAACAAAAGTGCTTAGGAAATACTTTACCTATTGATCCCGAGTCAATTAAAAAAACTTCTCTCCATTTTCTTTCCATTAGCCTGGAGAGGAAGGCCCTCTCTGGCCCATGGCCCCTGGCAGGGGAGCACAGCACTGCTGGGAGAGCCAGCAGGGCTCTGTCAAAGATGAAATTTGAAATGCACGGAGGACCAAATCCTGCCCGAGGGCCTGCAGAGAGCTGGGGTGGGCGGTGACTTCCACCTGCCACTCCCAGAGAGGAGCATCCCGGTGAGCTGGGGCTGTCCGGGGGCTGATCCCTGTGGGAAAGACACGGATCTGACGCCCTGGATTTTAACTGTGATATTTCCCAAACCCCGCAGTGCTCGGTGTGTGACTCTGCAGGGTTTTGCAGCCTGGGAGCTGCTGCTCTCTCACGTTCACACTGACACAACAAAGCCTCTCCAAGGCTGCTCTCCAAGGACACCCAGACTGTCCTGGGCCCAAAATGTGCAACCCAACACCTTGAGAAGGGGGGCTGAGCTGGGGAAATGCCATCATGAGCTCAAGTTTGAACTGGGGAATTGATGCTGAGATGCAAATGGCCCAAAGCTCTACAGGGGTGAAGAACTCGTGACTCGGGGTCCATCCTGGGCTCCATGGTGAGAGCAGCCTCTGGCTCCCCAGGCTGTGCCTTTGGAGGCCTTTCCAATCAATATCCACCTTTATTCCCTCCCTCTTGTCTGGGCTCTGTTTCTAGGGAGCCACTCCAGGCACCAGATGCTGTGGGGCTGCTGCTGCTGAGAGGAAAAGCCCAAGACTCAGTGATTTCACAGGAAGAGGTTATGGTCTCTTTGAGTCCTCCCCCTAAGAAACTATTCAATGACTAAAGTAACTATTTCAATGGAATTTCTCCATGCACTAAGAACCAGAGGACACTCAGGAGAATATTCCCAAGCAATGGGGCTTTGAGGAGAGGAAAAGGGCAGAGGCAGTGTTATAAATGAACCCTGTAAATTCGTGCTAAAATATGAATAGAAATAAAATTATAAAGATTAAGGGATGCAGCCCCCCCTCCTAAAACCAGAAGTTTCAAAAAACCCCTAAAACCAGTTTGACCAAGGAGGGGTTTTCACAACACCAAAGCAGCCAGAGAATCAATAGGTGGGAATTCCATCCCAGGTGGAGTCAGATTTGTATCACAGGAACATTCACACCACAACCGGACGATGATTGCCTAATCACTATCTACACCCCGGCCATCAAGGAATGATGTTTCTGAGAATCCTATTGTGAAGACAAAGGAGCCAGCTGCACCAGGAGATGGACAATTCATCACAGGATGGAGCACACATCACACCCTGAAACCTCTTTTTGTCCAGCCCTGTAACCTATTCAGGGCTGAGAAGAATGGACTAGATGTCACCATCCCACCCAGAACTGCATAAAAATCACCCTGGCTGAGGCAGTCGGGGTGAACCGGGGGAGATCTGATGCGATAGAGGTGAGATCTATACGCGTTCACCCAGTACCGACCCCGGGCTCGGTGCTGCTCCTCAATATTGTGGCTCATTGTGACCGATCTTTCGGCTGTACAATAAATTTCATTTCTTTATAAATTTGATTGGCAAATTTATTCATCACAGGAGCAACAAAAATGAGGCTGGGGCAGCAGCAGCTCTCACAAACACCCACTCAGCAGGACCCAGGGTGCCAGGAAACTCACACTGGGCCTTCTCCTGCCTCACCTTTCCCTGGTTTCTGTTCCCTCCTCACTCTGCCTTGGCAGGGTTAATGCCTTTGCACCACAGGCTCTGACGAGTTCCCTGAGAAGCCATCAGATGGATCCACACCACCGCGAGCTCTCCTTTGTCTCTAGGACTCCTTTCTGACATTTGTCTTTAAAAAGCAACCCCATTCATCCGAAAAGTTGATGAATTCCACTTGTTATAATTAGGCTGGCAAATGAAAGCAGCTCTTCCCCCCTGTGAGCACGGGGGATAATGGTCCTTACCCTTCTCACTAAAGCCTTTCGCTTCCAGGGGTGAGAAGCTCTGCACTGAGCACCGAGCGTTATTATTAAACTGTCATTAAAAGCATTTCAGGAAAAGTTTCACAACCTGCAGGGATTTCTGTCATCACAGCATCTGGCTGGGACAGCACTTGGCCTGGGTGTTACTGCCAAAATCACACAGGTACCGAATTCCCTGGCTCCATTCCAGAGTCTCAGCCACCTCCGCCTTTGGACCTCCGAGGGTCTCTGTGGGTTCAGCCCCCACCACGGTGGGTCTGGGGGGGCTGCTCCATCCCCACTGCACTTCGGGAGGGTCCTTGGCATCGTGGCAAACCAAAAAAAACCCACCAGGAGACAGCCTGGAGTGGGGAAACACCAATATTCCCTGACACCATCACGCATCTGCAGAAACCTTTGGCCGAGGAACCCACCAGGAAGATTTGTGTGACACAGGCAGGAATTCACCGGCTGTGTTTTATTCCCTCCCTATTTAGCCCTGGCAGCCGAACCGGGCAGCACAACAGGCAGATCCTGCAGCACCCAGAGGCTCCTTGGCAGAGTTTGGGAGATTTCCCTCATAAACTGCAGCAATGGAGTTTTGAGGAAGAAGGAAAGCACAGAAAAGAGCATATTTAGCAGCTGCAAGAGAGCTGGAAACAGGAGGAAGCCTTTGAGGAGCTGGGCTGATGGAGAGAGATGGAAAAATTATGTAAAGTAAGAAAACACGTCCAGAGCTTGCAGGCAGGCTGTGAGCCCGGAGGGGGACGGGCTGCTGCCAGAAGAGCCTTTGATTTCTCTCCTCTTCCCAGCGTTCTCTGCATTAACGTTTCAAATGTTAACAACTTCCAAATGGTAGGGTTTAGAGGAGAGGACCCGGGACTCCAGAAACTGCCCGGTAACAGGAGCAGTGCCCTGACATCTCCCTCCCACCCAGAACCACGGGGCTGCTCCCACTGCCGGGGGCTCGGCTGGTGCCCAAGAGCCGCGCCCTGCCCGCTGCACAGGGATGGAGAGGATTTCCAAACCAAACCCCAGCCCGCTGCACAGGGATGGAGGGGATTCCCAAACCAAACCCATGGAGGGGATTCCCAAACCAAGCCCATGCCCGCTGCACAGGGATGGAGGGGATTCCCAAACCAAGCCCCTGCCCGCTGCACAGGGATGGAGAGGATTCCCAAACCAAACCCCTGCCCGCTGCACAGGGATGGAGGGGATTCCCAAACCAAGCCCCTCTCGGCCGGCGGGGAGGAGGGAGGGCAGGTCCAGGTGACCCCGCAGGTCCCCCCAGGGAGTCGGAGCAGCTTTGGTGTAACTGCAGCGCAGGAGCCCCGCTCTGAATCCCAGAACTGTCATCGCAGCCTTTGCAAAGCCATTTTTACCTCTCTAAGTGTGGCCCGACAGCGACGAACGCGAAAGCTGCAAACCCCGTGTGGCAACTTGAGGCTGATAACAGGGAGAAGGAGAAATGGAGCACGCCCGAGCAGCTGCTGAACCAATCTCCCTACAAAGGCACGATGCCGCTGACACAGCCCCCGCTCCTGGATGTATTTGACACGCTCGCAAGCAGAGCGGCGAGACCCTGAAGCTTTTCAGTGACTCCCAACCTCTCCCTGCTCCTTAACAAAGCCGTCGGCAGGTTAAGATGGCCGGAGGAAAAAGGGAAGGTAAGCGTGTACCTGTCGCAGCTGCTCAAGACAGCGAGGAAATTAAAAACCCTCCGGTGAAATCTAAATATCTGTCTGCAAAGGGGAGCGTGCAGGGTCTGCAGGCGGAGCACAGCAACGAGGCACGGCCAGGTCACCTTTCCAGGTGAGTACATAACGGGGTCACTCTCTGCTTCCCGAGATTTACTGAGAGCGGCTCCTCGGGCGGGCAGGGCTGGCAGGAGGTGCGGGCAGGGCTGGGCAGCGCTCCCCGAGCGTGAGCCAGCCCCGGGCACCGCGGGGAGCGCAGCGATGCGGGCACCGCGGGCAGGGCAGGCGGGGATGCGCGGAGGAGGTGCCAGGGCAGCTCCAAAACCCGGCCGGGAGGAGCTCAGGAGGTGCTTTTAAAGTGTTGGAAGTTGTAATGTAACGCAGAGCAGTGTCTGCCTATTAAATG
Organism: Picathartes gymnocephalus; assembly: GCA_013390045.1. Lineage (NCBI taxonomy): Eukaryota > Metazoa > Chordata > Aves > Passeriformes > Picathartidae > Picathartes > Picathartes gymnocephalus. The sequence continues at coordinate 246,938 of WEKY01017828.1, read as the reverse complement.
GTGCCAGGGGTTTATGCTGAAAAGTACAGAGTATTTTAGCGTCTAAAAACTTACATGAAACTAAAAAAAAAAAAAAAATCCAAGAAAAATGATTGACATTCAAAGAAGGAATTTTGACTTTAGGGCTCTCCATCAGCTCTGCCAATTATGTCTCATGGTAATAACATTTTCCTCCCTCCCCAGGGTGGCTGGATGATGCCAGGTACCATTTCCCATACTTTTTTCTTTTTTTTTCCCCCATTTCTCTCAGCATTCTTTTTTGTAATACATTACATAAGACAGAGAAAATGGCAAGTCCCCATAAAGAGGAATTCACAGCGTGCTGCAGAAATGAGGCATGAACTGCACGGAGTCTGTGACAGCCTCACCAGGCTGTGTGGGAAGCACGAGAACAGGGGGCTGCACCAGACCATTGATCTCCAAGCACGTTCCTTATTTTAACTTCAACGGGGAAAAACTTGCTTACCCATCAACATCCTGCTGTAACTGCGGGTTCTGCTGCGAGCCAGAAGGCCCTGCAGCCTGGGGACCTGCTCAGTGTCACCTGCAGCCAGGGGATGGGCTCAGTGTCACCTGCAGCCAGGGG
>WEKY01017828.1:230468-245727 GCA_013390045.1 Picathartes gymnocephalus | reverse complement strand
TCAGTGTCACCTGCAGCCAGGGGACCGGCTCAGTGTCACCTGCAGCCAGGGGATGGGCTCAGTGTCACCTGCAGCCAGGGGACCTGCTCAGTGTCACCTGCGGCCAGGGGATGGCTCAGTGTCACCTGCAGCCAGGGGACCTGCTCAGTGTCACCTGCAGCCAGGGGATGGGCTCAGTGTCACCTGCAGCCAGGGGATGGCTCAGACTCACCTGCAGCCAGGGGATGGCTCAGACTCACCTGCAGCCAGGGGATGGGCTCAGTGTCACCTGCAGCCAGGGGATTGCCATGCCCAAGTCACAGCGGTGCTGTCATGGATGTGACAAAGAAGGGTCCCTCTTTTTCCACATCCAGCCAAAAGCCAGGCTCAGCCCCGGGGCATTAAAAGAACAGCTAATGAGTGATGTGTGAAACTGTGTCCCTGAGGGAAGAGGCTCCAGGAGGTTTTGCACAAAAAGCCCTGAAATTCCCCCCAAGAAAGGCCTCACACATTTGAGAGCTGCCTGATGAACCCAGGCAGGAGCCAAAGGTGAATTAAAGCCACGAAAGGATTTTAAATTATTACCCACCACTGCCTTTATCTGCTCATCAGCTTTTGGTTCAACTACCATGACCAAATCATCTGCTGGAAAGGGAATATCCACTCCAGGAGCCGGTGCGACAGCAAATGCTGTTTCACTGATCTTGGCTGCCTGGTACATTTACAGTAAAAAGCACAGCAAAAAATGCCTTGGCCTGTTCTCATCTCTCACATAAAGACACAAAAAAATGAAAAAGAGAAGGCTGCAATTTTTTACACCGTGTCTCCTTAAAGACTGAACTGCAAACATCATCCTCTCCATTTATATCCATCCTGGCCAGGCAAAAGCTTTTAGGACAAAAGACGGTTTAATAAACAGACATTTATAACAAGTGCCAGATCTTGCAGCTTCATCATCTGGAAAAGAGTCCATTAAACCAAGTGAGAAACTCCCTGATCGCTAAAGGTGTCTAATGGAATTAAAATTCAATTATATCATGATTAATATCTTCACCAGCATGTTCAGCTATACTCCTTTCTCTTCCTAAAATCTGCCCGTATGAAACAAGGCAAAAAAAGCTTAGGAGGGGAAAAAAGGCCGTAAAAGTTTGGGTAATTGTTCCAGCTCTCCAAAGTTTCTCAGGAAAACCAGCCATCAGGTCCCAAAGCGGATCTTGGTGCTCTCCTGTGCTCATTAACGCAGGCTGGAACAGCAGCACTCCCCGTGCCTCCTGTGAATCATGCTCCTGGGAAAGGGAACGGGGGATTCCCCCAGCACATCCAAACACAGTCCTGGAGCCGGGCACGGGACTCATCCAGCCTTTCATCTCAGCCTCTCACAGCTCCCTGCCACGGACAGAGGAACATCCCTTCTTTGCCTCCTCCTTCCTGCTAAAATCCCCATCCTCACTGCCCTCACTCACTCCCTGGGGTCTGAGATCCCGGCTTTGCTCTTTTCCAGGGATTTCGTGGGGGTTTTTTGGTCCAATCTCAGCGTTGGGGAGGAATCCAGCCCTCGTGCGTGCTCAGTGAGGTTGGCACATGTCTGCAAGCAGAAACGTTTGTGCTGCTGAACCCTGGAAGGCTGAGCATTTCTGAGGAGCAGAGCACAGCACCCGGCACTAAAACCATTTACAAGTTCTTAGTGCAAAAGAAATATTTCCCATTAGAGGCCGTAACAAGAGCTGCCTAGAAATTGTTTTTCCTCTCAATTTTCACACAATAGCTGCCGGCGATAAATCTCCCCATCAGCACTGGGCAGTTCTAAGTGCAGTTACTGTGTGGGAAGAATCCAAACAAAGTGACAATACTGAGCTTTAAATGCATTTTGGAGGAAGATGAAAAGGAAAAAAATTGTTAAACGACAGCTCTGGAAGAGGCCGAGGAGCTGTAATGGCTTTTTTCACCATCTCACACTCTCAGTGACCCCACAGAGCAGCAGCTCCTGCAGCAGAGCCTCCAGCTCGTGGCAGTCCCTGAACAACAGCCCTGAGATGACACCTCGAGACATCTCCACCCTGGAACGAGAATATAAAGTCTTTTTCCACGTGCAAAAACCTGATGGTGCTGATTTGCTGACCTGGAACTGATGGATCTTGAGGGACTTGGGAGAAGCAGGGATGAAAGGCTGGGTAGAGAATATGAACCTGCCCTTCCCCGTGGGCTCCTGAGTGAGCACATTCCTGCCCAGGTGTGTGCCAGCAGCTCAGGACAGGAATGCCCCTGTGCCAAGGAGCTGGAGCTGCTCTGGATGAGCAGAAAGACCGACCCCAACTCATCTGAAGTGGGAACTGAAGTGTCGGAGAAGGCCTCGACTCTCAGCAGCGTGGCTGTGATTGCTTCACACTGTAATGAAGCAAATCCATCTCCAAAATGCAGCTTGCAGAACAGTAACCAAAGAGCTTCCGCCAGTAAATGCCTTCCCAGAGCCCAGCTCCAACTTCTGGCTGAGAAATACAGGCACCACTTAATTCCCGTTTCTGTCCTCGGGCAAACACCGTGGCTGTGCATGAGAAACACCAAACTGAACCGGCACGCAAGGGTCCACGCCAATTATTGCAATTAATCTCTCCTCTAAGAGCCAATTACCACCCGTTTTATTAAATTAGAAGTTTTTCAAACAATACTCCCCTACGGAGCTTTCAGCTCAGATGCAATTATGCACTTCACACATTGATAGTGGACCCCGGGCAAAGGAGTCCCTCCCATCTCTGCGATGCCACCACAGGCAGAGTTTGTCGGAAAGGATTCTTAGGCAGTGTTTTAGCTGTGAAAAGCTGTATTTAGCACCCATCTGCAGGACCCCTTTCCGTTCAAACTGCCTTTTGCCCACCTACAAACCAGCATGCATGCAGAGAAAAGGCCGCTCTCGAATTAAATTGCCCTGGGGAGCGACGGAGGCATTCAGAACGGCTCAGGCAGATGCTCGTCCTGTTGGTGAGAGTGACGCGAGCTGGAGCAGGATTCCCACTGCTGCGAGGAGCTCACGCTCCGTGAGGCTCCGCGGCGGAAAAACGCCCACTTTTGGCGAAGCCCTGCCTCGCTCGTAAACATTTCCCCGAGGGGATTTTTTTTTTTTTTTTTTTTTCAGCTTTCTGACAGGATAACACATTCCTCAGCAATGTCACTCCTGCCCACAGGATGGCAAGGTCTCAAGCTGACATTTGCTAAACATCTTCACCACCTGCTCCCCAGAAATATTCCTCTCTCCTAGACAGAGGAGACGTTTTTCTTGACAGCTCCTGCCACCAGGGAGGTGGCACATACCTGCCACGGAGCCACCGTGAGCTTCATGCTCCAACTGCTCCCTGACAGCCCAGCAGCGAGTGCTGCAGTCACAGGGGCACTGACCCATGGCCAAGGCTCAGACAGGGCTGGGGGTGATGCCTGAAGTGGCTCCCTAGAAACAGAGCCCAGACAGGAGGGAGGGAATAAAGGTGGATATCGATTGGAAAGGCCTCCAAAGGCACAGCCTGGGGAGCCAGAGGCTGCTCTCACCATGGAGCCCAGGATGGGCCCCGAGTCACGAGTTCTTCACCCCTTTAGAGTTTTGGGCCATTTGCATCTCAGCATCAATTCCCCAGTTCAAACTTTAGCTCACGATGGCATTTCCCCAGCTCACCCCCCTTCTCAAGGTGTTGGGTTGCACATTTTGGGCCCAGGACAGTCTGGGTGTCCTTGGAGAGCAGCCTTGGAGAGGCTTTGTTGTGTCACTGTGAACGTGAGAGAGCAGCAGCTCCCAGGCTGCAAAACCCTGCAGAGTCACACACCGAGCACTGCAGGGTTGGGAAATATCAAAGTTAAAATCCAAGGCATCAGGAGCAGCATGCAGGGACTTTGGAAATTCCAGTCTCCCACCAAATCCACTTGCTGCCATTCTGAAGCCAGAAACTCGTTGCGGCAAAGCTCAAGGCAAGTAATGACTCTGCCAATAGCCACCCGCGGCACCTCGGGAAGGAGCCCCGCAGAGCAGCTCGATGGCTCTGCCCACAGCCCAGAAAGCGAGAGCTCCCTGCCTGGAGGGAGCTGCTAAATCTGCAGAGCCGCGCTCGGCTGCTCCGGAGGCTGCGGGGGCTGCAGGAAGCGCGGCAGAGCCCCCAATGCAAACACAGCCGCAGCCTCCCGCGAGCCCCAGCGCTCCGGGACGGGGGAAACACCGGCCCGACGGCCCCGGGCTGGGAATGGGCTGGGGAAGCTCCCGCAGCCGGCAGAGCGAGGAGCAGGGGGATCACAGCGCAAAGAAATCCACAGCCAAACCTGGCAGAGCCCTGCAGATCCCAGTGACAGAGGGAGTGCTGCGGTCGGCCTCGCCTTACGGTGAAGCTTTTCTAAGAGTCCTGCTGTGGAAGCAGAGGCTGAGAGCGCACAGTCCCCGTGTCCACCCCCAGCCGAGCAGGAGAGGGACGAACCCCATCCGGGAGAGAGGAACTCTCCACATCCCTCTGCAAACCGCGAGCAGGGAACAGCCAGCACGGGAAAAGGAGAAACAGCACATGAGGAAGGGGGGATACAACCTGCAGATCCATGTTTAACTCCAAGAGTTTTGGGATGTGCAGAGAGGACGGCAGCACCTTAGGGCCCTGGCTGGGCGGAGGATCGCAGTTTCCAGCCTGGGCAGAGCGGCCCCGGGTGGGAGCCAGGACAGGAGACACGGGCAGACCCAGCCCTGGCTCCCCTGCACGCCGCGGACAGCGGGCCCGGCATCGCCGACACAAACATTGCCCAGCAGCCAGCTCTATGCAAAGCCGCAAGCAAAAGCTCAATGACAGGTGACAACAGAGAGTCCTGGCGAGAGCAGGAAAATGCCAATTTGCCGGGATTTGTGGAGGAGCTGGACAGGAGAGATGAGTGCGCTGGCCTCCAGAGGGCCCCTCCGCAGTGAGATGGCAGAGCGGCAGCAAAAACCATCCCTGACAAAGGAACGGGGGACAGCAGCAACAAGAAATCCTGCTCAGCAAGGCACCGGCAGCGGGGCAGAGAGAGAGGGACAGGCTCTGGCAGCCCCAGAGGGCCAGGGGAGCGATGTCACAGAGCTGAGGGAGCTGGGATGGAACCCCAGGCACAGCAGGAGCTCTGCACCGAGCACAGGGAACACCTGCGCTCTCCTCCCTCGCTTCGTGTGACACCAGCGCCCCGTGCAGGGACACAAACCCTCCGTGGGGGGCAGAAGGCTCCCGCGGGAAGAGTCTGAGCCCTGCTCCTCACCCTGCAGCTGGCAGTGCCAGGGAGCTCCATCTCCAGTCGATGCCATGAGCACGGTGACACGGTGACACGGTGGCACAGCACCACAGGACAGCCAGCACCCACCAGAGCCCACCGAGCAAAACCGGGATGTTTCTGCTCCAACACAGGCAGGTACGAACCCAACTCTCACTATTTCTCAGCTCACATCAGGCAAGACTTCAGTTCATCAAGCCGGCAGCACCGAGAGGGAAGATGTGGTTGGAGCTCTCGGCCTCCCTGAGGGACGCCTGGCTGTGTCCCCCCCGCCACACTCAGTCAGCCACCGCCCCCAGTTCGTTCCTGGTTGTTCCACTCTCTGTGACCCCGCTGCTCTCACGAGCTGCCCACCCCCGGCAGCGTGGGCTGCTCTCCTTCCCCACCATCGCTCCTTCCTTCCTCCCTCCCCTCCCACGGCCCGGCCCGGCTCTGAACCCTCACAGGCTGTGGCTGTGGCCACTCGTCCATCCCGTCACACGTCTGTGCACACCCACACACCGGCCGCAGGCAGGCAGGGACAACAGCCAGGGCATCGGCACGGGGAGAGCACGAGCAAGACGCGCCCTCTCCTAGAGGGATCCCATTCCATGGGGGAAAACATGACAGGAAAAACACGGGGGAAACACCAGTGACAGGTACCCCGATGTGCAGAAAATACACCTGGCTGCAGAAACTTCCTGCCAAACCCAGGGCTGGCACCCAGCCTGGTGGATTGACCACAGAAGGGATGGCCTGGGAGGTGTCCCAATCCCAACGTCCACAAACTTTGCTCCCCACCTTCCACTCCCGAAACACCACTTGCATGTCCTGGCTAACGGTCAGCAAAGAGCTCCAGGCTGTCTCCTGAAGGAAGAGGAGCAGATGGCCTGTCTGACCAAGCAATCGTGGCCCCGGTGCAAGCGCAAAGAGGCAAAGCCAACTCAAAGCTCCTGGAGCTCTTCCAGAAAGCCACGGACGGCCCTGGCAGAGCACGCCTGCCCCTGCACCACATGGCTGAGGTAGCTGTAGAACAGAAAATAACTCTCTGCCAGCATTGCTTCACCCACTACTCCAGGCCTCCTGCTTTAAAGGGTAAGTTTGTTGAGTCTGAGAAGTTTGGAAAGCATTGAATGTTGGAAAACGTTCCTTTAATCTGCTGGCAACGTGCTAACACCCATGGCATTTCTGCCTCACCAAGGCCTGGGATTTCAACTCTACCTCCACAAACTTCTCCATTATCAATTATTTATTACCTAGAATAATTAAAGGGGAAATGCTGAACGTGCCAGGGGATTTGCAACCCTGAAAACCTCCTTCCACCCCTCTGGCCATGCAGGGGAGATTTTAAGACACCACCAACGAGGTCGTGAGGACAGAACAGAGAGCACAGTGTCTGCCACCCCCCCACAGACTGTCACCACAGGGACCCGCCTGCTCCAGCAGGCTGGACTTTGATCATCTCCCTGCAGTAAAGCAGCCAGCCATAAATTTGCTAAAACAGCAACAAAAACCTTCACAAAGGGAGGAAATGAGGTCACGGCGCTGAAGAAATTCAATGCTATTAATTTATACAGAGTGTGAAGTAGCACGGAATCTAAACTCTGAACTGCCTGAAAGTTCTTTGTTTTTTTTTTTTTTTTTAAATTGCAGCAATGCAGCAAATTAAAGGCCTGATTATAGATAAAATAATAGAAGAAATCCCCAAATTTGGGGACTGGGAAGCTTTTCCAGCAGCCTGCACTGCCAATGCTTGGTGGGCAACCTGAGAGCAGCTGGCAAGAGCCTTGCACAGAGCCTGTGTGTCCCACTCTGAGCTGTCAGCCAGGAGCAGGATGAGGCATTTGATTTGCAAATTAATACCTTCATCTCTGCTCTGGATCCAGACAGGTGCCGGTGGAGCAGAGGCAAATGCAGCATGGCAGGGAAATCTGTGCTCGCTGCAGGGCCTCACTGGCAGCCTGTTCACCTCTGCCTCGACGAGCAGGGCTAAAATAGCAGACAGCAAAGGCTTGGTCCTGCCTAGTGGTGGAACTTCTCAGAGCCAGAGAGGTTTGGTTTCAAATCCCAGCCTTTTTATTCCTGTCCAAACGCCTCTGCTGCACGGACTGCTCCAAAATGAGTGAGATGCCTCAGAGGAGAACGTACAGGAGCACTTACTGACCAAGCTATTCAGGCTCTGCTGGTGATTTCTTTTGCCACGGGGGTCTGAGGGAGAGCAGACACACCTGAGCAGGGCTGGCACCAGGACAGGGCTGGGGACAGAGAGGGTGGAACCTGTGTGTCCCCCGGGGCTGCGAGGGGGGGATGCCCGAGCTCCCTGCACACAGCCAGGCACTGAACAGCTTGTGCAGAGGAAAAGCAACGAGCACCACCTTCAGAACAGCAATAAATCATTTCCCCCGGGAACAAAGATGCAACTGTGATGAGGGAAAGCGGTGGGAAAACACGGCAGTAAAATTTAATGCATTCTCTGCAATTACAGCTACAGCTGCCAGGTTGTTTCTCGTGCTGTCACCGCAGCAGAGGTGACAGCTTTGGTCTCAGCCCGACCTTCCAGCCTCACCCAGAGCAGCACAACCCTCCTGGGAATCCCTGCAGGGCCGGGGCTTTGCTGTGCTGGCAAACTTGCCTTGCCCCAGCAGGTCTGTGGACACAGACTGACACTCCTGGTACAGCCCTGTGCTGAAGGCACCCTGGGAGATCTCTGCCAAGGTTTTAAAGGAAATCAAGCTTCTCCCCTGGCTCTCACGTGGGAGCTGCTGCCTTTCCCAGCAGGCTGAAGCAGCTCAGGAGCTCCAGGGAATCCCTGGCAGGGAGATGCACCGGGGCCACAACAGGAGCATCCAGCAATGCCCCACCAGGCTTCAGCCTCACACCAGGAACAGGAGGCAGCAGCTTTGCCCTGGTTAACCACGGCAGGAGCCAAGACTCGGGCACTCCTTGTGCCCCTCTGCACTCTGTTTGCCAGGAAATCTTTCATTCAGGGCTTTCAGCGTGTCCTGTACAACCGAGCAGAGTGAAACCATTCCTCTTGCCCGTGTGTTTGATTTTGCATGAGCGAGGTCCATGCCAGCCCCCAGGGGCTGCCCTGGGAACGTGCCCACCTCCCCAGGCACCTGCAGAGCCCCTGCTCCTGCTGTCCCCTCCACTCAGGTATCTTCAGTACCTTGAAATGCTGTTTTCTCTTTCAAGCCCATTCCCCCAATAAATAGAAAAGAAGCCAAAGGGAAAGTAAATAAGTGGGGAAAAAAAACCCCACCCCAGGGAGGGATGGAAACTTGAGCCCACAGTGTTAAATTGCACTAAATAACTGAAAATCAATGTTGTTCTTCCTTTTCCTCAGGGCACAGCCGTACACTCTGCAGCACTCCAGGGACACCTCTGCTCATTCCACCAGCCTGCTACGTGCTCTTACTTTTATTGCAAGCAAGGGCCCACTGCTGACACTGAAAACAATATCCCTGGAAAAAAGCAGTGGCCATTTCTTAAAATAAAACAATAGTTATAATTACGAGAGAACCACATTTCTTCTTTGTTCTATTACTTTCATAACTTTCCTAATACTCCTGCAAATGTCCAGGGGTACCTGCCTTGAGATGAAGACACCAGAGCACACCAACAGCTGCCAGGAAACATCAATTAAAAAAAAACTCCAAGCAGCACAGCAATTAAGACACAGCATTGGGAACCATCCCTGCAGCCTTTCGGAACAACTGGAAAAACAAACCTCAATTAAGAGTGCTATCATTAAAAAAATCTACAAACACAAGAAAAGCCAAATCAGATCTATAAAGCTGCCTCGGGCTTCCAATGCTCTTCATCCTGGTGTATCCCACCTGGAGCTGGGCTGAGGAATCCAGGGGCAGCATGTATCCAGTTCTGGGCCCCTCAGTTCGGGAAGGACCTTGAGGGGCTGGAATGACCCCAGAGGAGGCAGCAAGGCTGGGGAGGGGCTGGGAGCACAAACCCTGTGAGGAACGGCTGAGGGAGCTGGGGATGTTCAGCCTGGAGAAAAGGAGACCCAGAGGTGCCCTCGTCACTCTCTGAACTCCCTGAAAGGTGCCTGTGCTCAGCTGGGGTTGGGCTCTTTCTCCAGGCAGTGAGAGGACACAGCCTTGAGCTGCTCCAAGGGAAATACAGGCTGGATATTGGGAAAAAGTTTTTCCCAGCAAGGGTGATAAAGTATTGGAATGGTCTGCCTGGGGAGGGGGTGGATTCACCACCTCTGGGTGTGTTTGAGACAAGGCTGGATGTGGCACTCGGGGCCAGGGTTGAGTTGAGGTGTCAGGGATGGTTTGGGCTCGATGATCTTGGAGGTCTCTTCCAACCCGGGATTCTGGGATTCTGGGATTCTGTGACAGGCTGGAGCAGGGATGGAGGAGGGATGGCTCCAATGAGAACAGGGATGGCTCCAGTGGGAGCAGGGATGGCCCCAGTGGGAGAAGGGACGGCTCCAATTGAGCAGGGATGGTTCCAATGGGAGCAGGGATGGCTCCAATGCAAGCAGGGATGATTCCAATGGGAGCAGGGATGGCTCCAGTAGGAGCAGGGATGGCTCCAATGGGAGCAGGGATGGCTCCAGTGGGAGCAGGGATGGCCCCAGTGGGAGCAGGGATGGTTCCAATGGAGCAGGGATGGTTCCAATGGTAACAGGGATGGCTCCAATGGGAGCAGGGATGGCTCCAATGATAACAGGGATGGCTCCAGTGGGAGCAGCCCTCCCGCCTCAGGCTGGCTGAGCTGGCAGGGGCCAACTCCTGCTTGTGCTGTCCCACAGACACTTCCTGACAAAGCCCTGACTCAGGGAAACAGCCTAATCCAATTAATAACACCGTTTTGGCTTTGCCAGGTGTCAGAAGCACAGGAGGATCAGTCCGATTCTGCTGGCCACACAGGCACTCCCAAGCTCCTCTTTGGGACCCCACCACCTTCTCCAGTGGAATTTGTCACTTGGTTGGTTCAGGCATCGTCACTGAGTCCTCCCTCGAGAGATTCTGCACCCAGGGCTGGTGGAAATGAGTCTAAACACCATTATTGAGGGGATGGATATTAGCAATAAATACCTTCATCCTGCTTTACGTCTTGCTGGGGGATGAAGAGTGTTCCCCAGGGGAATTTTGTGGCACACAGGCACCAGAGCTGAGTTCCCTGATTCCTGGTTCAAACTTTCACCGGCACAGATGCTACAGCCTGAGCAGGCTTTGCCCTGACTTAAAATATTGGCCATTACCTCACCAGCACAGAAATAAATGTCTCTAACTTCTGGATACAAATTGGAATTTTCAAATTAGCATCTGCATCTTCCAAATAAAATGAGGAAAATTGCCCATTAAATCAAATGGCAATGAGGTGGGGATTCAGCCACAGATATATCCAAGGAACCTGCCTTGGGAGCACAAAAACTACCCAGCTCCATTAATGTAATGATGCATTTTGATGAGGAAGTCACTGGGGGCACGTTAGCATGAAAACTGCAGGGATGAGATCCTCCAAGGCTGATATTGCAGCACTTCACTTTGCTCATGCCAAGCATAATCCGACCTAAGATTTAGAGCCACCACTTAGTGACAAATTAAAGAGACAAAGACCAGCTGTCAGGTCACAGACAAAGAAGTTGTCAGACTCTAAATAAACTGAAAGCAGAAACTTAAAAGTATTGGCCCCAGTTGTCAAAATCCTCTTTTCCCGGTTATGCAACACCCAAAATATCTTTGATTTGAAATAGGAGATGTTAAAATTTTATTGGGAAGTTGCTGAATTCTTCTGCACAAGCAGCTTTTCCAAACATTCTCATGCATCAAAATGATTCTTTGCTGATAATTAGCCTCAGAAAAATGCACTTAATCAAAGTGACATCCATTACTTCTCGCTACTGTAAATAGGACTGTGGCTTCTGACGATGATTTTCTGGAAAGTGTTCAGACTATTTAAATTAGGCAACAAACAAGCTCCTAATGACACTTTGCTGAGACACAGTTTAGTTTTATTTATGGGCTTTTTTTTTAAATACGTGCCCCATCCCAGCTGTCAGCACTGTCCAAGAAAAGAGAGTGCAGGAGATCAAAAACTGCCATAGTCAGGACAGCAAACATCAAAGGGATGCCACAGCTTGGGGTATGAAACAATATTTATCCACCCAGCAGATGTGCTTTCTCAGCTGCCTTTAATCAGAAGTTGCAGCATCCCTTCAGAACAGGAGCCTCGCTGGCAGAGCCCGGCCCCAGCTCCGAGGGGATGCTGTGCTCAGCTCCTTCTCCCTCCCCCAGAGATGCCTTGGATTTTAACTTCCACATTTCCCAAGCCCTGCAGTGCTCGGTGTGTGACTCTGCAGGGTTTTGCAGCCTGGGAGCTGCTGCTCTCTCGTGTTAGGATTGACATAACAAAGCCTTTCCAAGGACACCCAGACTGTCCTGGGCCCAAAATGTGCAACCCAACACCTTGAGAAGGGGGGGTGAGCTGGGGAAATGCCATCATGAGCTAAAGTTTGAATTGGGGAATGGATGCTGAGATGCAAATGGCCCAAAGCTCTAAAGGGGTGAAGAACTCGTGACTCGGGGTCCATGCTGGGCTCCATGGTGAGAGCAGCCTCTGGCTCCCCAGGCTGTGCCTTTGGAGGCCTTTCCAATCAATATCCACCTTTATTCCCTTCCTCCTGGCTGGGCTCTGTTTCTAGGGAGCCACTTCAGCCATCACCAGCAGCCCCTGGCCTTGCTCCCACAGCTCCGTGGCACAGAGGATTCCCACGCCCAGGTAACCCTCTACCAGGAATGTGAAAAGGCAGCCAGGCCCCAGCAGGGTTTGTGCCCCCAGTTCTTCACCTCCTCTTTGTTCCAGGCTCAACATCTTCAACTCTGCCTTTGCTGCTGAATCCCAGAGCCTGCGGGTGCTTTCATGCCCACAAAACCCCAGTGAGATAAGAAATGCAGTGCTGCCCTAAGCAAGCAGAACAAATCCATTTTTCTCCCAGTATTGGCACTGACAGCACCTTCCAAAAGGGAAAGAAGCTTCTGAATTAGGCAGAAGCAATGTCAGATAGTGGAGACGACTGCAAGGTTCCCAAAGAGAACCTTCCCTCCCCAAAGGAGAAGTCACCTCCCAGTCCCTGTCAGTCAGATCCTTGCCCTGAGAGCAGTTTGTACCCTCTGGAAATTCAGAGCTGAATGACACCTAATCCTGCTCCTCTAACCCAAAGAGCTGCCTTGCAGAAAAGTCACGGCCAGAATTTAAATACAGCTACGCCCAAAGCCTTGAAAGCCTCGAGGCAGTGAGTTCCCAAGATGAGTAAGATGATCCTGGAAGGAGCACTTGGACTTGACAGCTCTGGATTTGCTCGTCATTAGGCTTTTCTCCCTCTGTTTCACAAATCCATTTTCCTCCCACATTCCCTTCCCAGTCAGCCGTTTCCTATTTGCTTCCTGGCTAATTTATTGCATCCACCACACGGCGTTTGCAGTGTTCTTTTAATTCTCCTGTCAATCAGTCTACCTGCCAAAGAGCAAGCCCTGCTTGGTTAGGCCGACTGTGTTCATCTCTCACACGCTAAAAACAAAATTAAATTAGGAGCAGCCTAATTAGCCCGTTGCACCTCACATTCAGTGATCGGTTCCGGAGGTTCCGGGGGTTGTCTGGGCCTCCTCTCTCTCCTCCTGCTGTACCACAGCTCTCTAATTATCTGCTTGTTCCAACGAGCCCTCATCTCCTCGAGCCCCAGCACTACCTCACTGCCTTACCTCAGCCCAGGGTTGGTGTCTCTTCAGCATCCTCTGTGACGAGGATGCACTAATTCATCTCTAAGAGAAACGGTTTTAATTCTCCCGAAGCAGCAAAACCCAGGCTCCCCTATGGCCTCCCATCCTTTTAGCCTTTGCTGACCCCAGAACCCTCCTCAATTCCAGCAGCACTCTCATTCCGGTGTTTCTCAACAGCAGGTACTTGAGACGCTAATGTTTTGAGCATTCCTTTCACAAATAAATGAGATATTCAGCGTTACGGGTGTTCTCCTTCAGTGTTACATCTCTAAGTCCAGCGAGCTCTGTTTTCCCACTCACGCTTCCCTGCAGTGTTTATGTGGGGGAATTTGGAATTTTCCCCAGCACGTCCCTGTCAGGGTTGTGACAAAGCCCTTCAAAGCACAGCTCTGAGCTGCTTATCACCCACCAGCCCAGCGAAGCCCAAAAGTCTTTCTGCTTTTCGCTTTTTTTCTTCTCCAGCCTAAACCAGCTCCTGATTCAGTGGGTTTGGAGCAGACTGATGAACTAATCATAATTAGTCCGGCAAGCTGGGTTCAGCCACAGGGTCCCACCATTATGAATGACTTGGACTGGAACTTAGGCCTCACAACACTTCCCAAAGCCCACAGCTCATCTCAGCTCCCAGAGAAGTCAAGTGGACTCCAGTGAACAGCAAATGTGGGCTCAGAGGTCTGCGTTCCCAAAAATAATGGAATTATCAGTATTTTCCAGATGAAGAGGAAATCAAACAAATAAAGCAAGCAGCACAAAGCCAGTGGAACTGAGGGAACTTGGGAAACAAGGCTAATGAATTCTCGAGAAAGAAGGCTAATGAATTAACAAAACAACCCAGAGTATCTCCACGTTAAAATTAGAGAGGCATGCTGAATCAGAAAGACTCAAATCTAGAGGAAAATGAAGGTTAAGGGGTATAACCAGAGAAATACAGAAAGAACACAATCTGCAGTTGTCATCTTCCATATTTCAGATGCTTTCAAATACTTAAATATGAAAACTATTAAATCTTCAAACTTGACCAAATGAGCCATATCACAACCATTCTGAAACCCAGACATTTTCTGCAGCAGGAATTTCAAGTCAACTTCTCACTTGGTGCCATAAAAATGTATTAATGTTTAAGTGGCTGTTAAGGAAATCTGGGCTTTAAAACCTCCAGGATCACAGACTCATTTTCGAGACAGACCAATTTTATGCAGCGATAAAAGTTGGGAACACTTATAGAGAACATTTGTAAAACCCACATTCACAGTCTCAAAGCCAAATCCTCTTTTTTTTTTTTTTTTTTTTTTTGCATGACACTTGTACATATTAAAAAAATGAAATTGTCATTTAAGAGAGATGCACAAAACCTTGGTGCAGGTGCATGAAGCACACAGCAGCCAGTCAAGGACTAACCAGTAATTGAAAGATGTTTTTTTCCAACAAGAATTACATCTCTTTGTTTGCATCATGCAACTAATTGTTGAGGAAAGATAAAAATCTGACTCCCCATTAGCACTGAAGCTCCTGAGTGTTTATGACATGAACAGAGTTGAAGGGAAGGTGCTTGTTCCTCTTCATTTAACTGCTCTGCCCATGGAATTCACTTGCCACTCACGGCTTTCCTTCTGTTGCTCAGTCAGCCTGGGGATAAATCCCAGCCAGGACCAGCAGGTTGGTGCTCAGCACATCAAGGCCATTCCTCTGGACAGCCCAAAAAGGGAGAGCTGCACCACAACCCCAGCAGCTCTCCAGAGTTACCCTGCTGCCATCAGCACTCCCTGCTGCAAGGACAGCGGCGAGAACAGCCTGGAGGAGCCGTCCCTCCTAAATTAATCTATGTACTCAGCCCGAATTCCACGCATGGTGTCACAGAGAGTTCCAGCAGCTCACCATCCCACTCCTCTCCCAGACACTCGTCCCTTCTCCTGCTCGTCAGCCCCCGATGGGACTCCAGGGCTCAGAAATGTGCCGGCCCAGTACACCCACAGCTCCCGGCACATCCAGCGCCCTGCAGCACCCAGAGCTTCCCGGTGCCGCTCCCCGAGGCACCCGTGGCCTCCACCCCGCACATCCCAGCGGTCCCACACTCCGCGGGGTCCCCCAGCTCATCCCGGTACCCGCAGGCTCCCAGCAGCCCGGCGCTCCCCGAGCTTCCCCCGCCGAGAGCCGGGGCAGCACCGCGGAGAGCTCCGCGCCGGGCGGGGTCCGGCTCCGCGCCCGCGGGAGCAGCACCGCGGAGAGCTCCGCGTGCCCTCCCCGCCGCCGGGCTGTCCCAGCGCGGGGGTCCGCGGGTGTCCCAGGTGTGTCCC
>WEKY01017828.1:217266-230463 GCA_013390045.1 Picathartes gymnocephalus | reverse complement strand
GTCCCCCCCCCCCCACTATGTGTCCCCATGGCCGGGCAGTGCCGCAGGTCCGCGTGTCCCCGCGCCCTCCACCCCGCTGTCCCCGCGGCGCGCCCCGAACCTGTCGTCGCTCTGGAAGGACTGGTCCCCCAGCAGCAGATCGCGGAAGCGGTAGCGGGGCGGCAGGGGCAGCACCTCGGACTCCAGCTCCGTCATCTTCAGGGAGGAGATGTCCAGAATGACCCCGCTCTTGCGGCTCCCGCCGCCGTCCCCGCCGCCGCAGCCGCCGGGCGACGAGAGCCTGCGGGAGAGAAGGGGACAGCGGCAATTGGGGGNACCCGGCGCGCTCCGCACCCCCCCGGCCGCGGTTACATTGCGGGGCAGGCGGCCGTGCCCGCCCTGCAGAGCGCTCCCCCCGGGGGCATGGGTGGCTCGGGGCTCCCCCGGCTCAGGAGAGGGGCCGGCGGGGCGGGCAGGGCGCGGAGCGCGGTCCCCCGGAGCGCCCTGCGGAGCCACGCCGGGCACAGGACATTTGCTGCTCAGCAGGCGGCCGACGGAGAGCAAGAGGAGCCAATGGAAAAGCCCGGTTGCCGGGAGGAAATAAAACTGCTCGCAAGATAATCGAGAGCTGACAGCCAAAGCCAGATCCACCCCCAGCCTCCCCCCGCAAGGAAAAGTCGGGATGGGAGGCAGGCGAGGCGATGGCTCCAGGAGCGTGCTGGAAGCAGAAGCACAACCTCCTCTCTGGACTGCTGGCACTTAAATCATCTGAACAACCCCAGGATTAAATGAGAAACCGTGAACGCCGATGACTCAGTCGCCTGTCCTGCTGCCAAGTGTCGTGGCCAGGAGGATCCATCACCCATCCCTCGGCACGCCGGTGGCTCTGCTCAGGGACTGGGGGATGGCAGTGCCTGCGAGAGACCCAAGGTGGTGGCTCAAAGACAGCTGCGTGTGGCCACTACACGCGGAGAGGAGATTAAACCCAACTGGCTCTCAGAGGTGGTTTCAGAGGGTTAAGGGCTTTCTTTGGTCTCTTTTCTCACGGCACGTCTATCAGCCAGAGCGTGGGTACGATCCTGCTGCCCACGCCAGCTCAAGATACCGACCACAGCAGATTGGGGTTAAACTGAAACTTCCCAAAACAGCAAAGCCATTCATTGCAGAGACCCCAAAGGCAGCACCCCAGGCCCTGATCCGTTCTGGCTCGGCTTCATCAATGACATTCATCCCTGCCACGACAGGAACACGAATTTCACAGACCCTTGGTGGGAAGAGGGGAGGACAGGGAGAGCTTGGCAGAGAAGTGGTGTCTCTGAGCCCTCTCTTTGTCCCTCACATGGAACTCCGGAGTGTGAGGCACCAAATAGCAGAACGACTCCAGCTCCTGCCTGATGTGCTTCCAAGAGTCTCACCCAAAGCCTCTCCAGCTCATTCCCAGCAGCTTCCCACAGCTGTGCCTCCAGTACAGCCTGCACAGGCCAAAGGCAGGCAAAAGCGCTCCCGGCACCGGGTGCTGCACTGGCACTGAGCACACAGCCAGGGATTTGCTGCAGGGCTGGGAGCCGAGGCTCCTCGGATCATCTTCTATCTTTAACAACTCACAGCCCTGTAAATCAGTTCCCAGCTGACCAGATTCCAAAGTCCTGCTCAGCTGCCGTTCCCCAGTTTCCAGAAGCGCAATTGGCATGCAGAATTTCTGCTGAGCACAGCCCCAGAAGGCAGCCCAGCCCGCTCTCAGAGCTTCAGATGGTCCTCACTGATGTTATTTGCCACTTAATTCTATCCCCCCCAGAGCTTTTCAATTCCTTTTAGCTGCCATATGCACTGACTGATGCATCTGTGCAGGGCCTTGGGCACCAGGGAGGTTATTCTATGCTACCCATTGATCCAAAACTTGCTCTTTAAGATAAATCAAGCCAAACTCCTGTCAACTCAAGCGCTCCCTCTGGGTCCACTGCTATAAACACGGAAGTTTGCTGACCACCTCCAGCTCGTGTTGCAAAGGAGGATCTAACATTAAGCACAAAAAAATAAAAGGAAAGCCACAATTAAATCTTTCCTCTTAGAGCTGAACTATGATAAATTAGGCCAAAAGCACGCTGCTTCTAGGCCATCAGGGCAGCATCCTGAAACTGAAATTGCAGCGAGGGAAAAAGTAATTTTAAAAAATTATCCACTCAGTTATTATAAGCCTGGTTCCAAGCGGGGAGCCAGGTGCTCCAAAAGGGGGTGATCACAACTGCCTTTGAAGGAGACTGTCACACCCAGGGCTCTCCAGGGATTATGAAGAGCCTGTTCAAAGGAGCACCTGGTTTCCTCTCCCGGAGGAAAGGCCGAGTGCTGCACAGCCACGGGCACAGTGCCTGCCATGTGGAAAGGGCACCTTTACCCACAGCTGCCAGCCTGCCTGCCCCTGCTCAGCTCCCACTGTGGGTCTGGACAGGCAGGGCCGTCCTTGTCCTGCACCCTGTGGGAGCTGGGGATGCTCACAGCTATTCCCAGCCATTCTCCTGGATATCAAACACTCATCTTTTGGGGTTTGGGTGCTGGATTGTTTTTTTTTTTAATTCCATGTGATTCTTTTCCAGCTCAATCCATCTCTCCTGGCCTCAGATCATGAAACAAAGCAAATATTTACCGCTGTCCTCTATCAGCATTTAGAAATTGTAGTAAAATCCAATTCCATCAGTAGCTCTGGAAACACAATTTCTGCTATTTCATCTGATTTTTTCCTCCCATTGGCAGTAGCAGCTACGCTTTGAATGTGTTTCCTCCTATTCTTGCATACAAAATCATTCAGAATTTAAAAATTTTGGCACATTTGTTTATTCTGGATGAAGCTTCTCTACAAGAAACACTGCGTTCACTTGTTTGTTAAAATGTCTTTATCAATTACACAGTGACTTTGAGATGTTGCACATCGATGTCTCAGACAAAAGTGCTCCTGCACTGCACAGATCTCCCGACATTGGCACAGAGGATTTACACCCTCTCCTCCCAAGCACAGGGATCCTGAGCAATGGAAATGCCACAGCAACCTGGCTACTTCTTCAAAGCTCTAGTGGTATAAAATAAAAAATTCATGAACAAGCTCATTTATTGCATAGTCTTCAAATACTACCGGAAGGAAAAAAAAAATAATAATAATCCTGGAGTGGTTTACAGCTAAATACAGATCTGCAGCTTTATTTTTATCATCCCTTTCCTTCCTTCCTCCAGAACCGTGTACCACTAAAAAAGCGTGCTGCAATCAGCATATGGAAACCTCGACACTCTGCCACTCCCTCGCTACGGCGCCGTCTCTCCCCAAAGCCCTCGGGAGGGGGACACGCCCCTGCTCAGCCTCCTGGAAGGACATTGTTTAGGAAGGACGTTGTTTAGGAAGGACGTTGTTTAGGAAGGATGTTGAGACCCTTGAGTGCATCCAGAGGCAACAAGGCTGGGGAGGGGCTGGGAGCACAAACCCTGTGAGGAACGGCTGAGGGAGCTGGGGATGTTCAGCCTGGAGAAAAGGAGACTCAGAGGTGCCCTCGTCACTCTCTGAACCCCTTGAAAGGTGCCTGTGCTCAGGTGGGGTTGGGCTCTTTCTCCAGGCAGTGAGAGGACACAGCCTTGAGCTGCTCCAAGGGAAATACAGGCTGGATATTGGGAAAAAGTTTTTCCCAGCAAGGGTGATAAAGTACTGGAATGCTCTGCCAGGGGAGGGGGTGGATTCCCCATCTCTGGGTGTGTTTGAGACAAGGCTGGATGTGGCACTCGGGGCCAGGCCTCCCTGCTGACAGCACCGTGCCCTGGGGCTGGAAATGCCAGCACAAAACCGGTGAGAGCCCAGGAACTGAGTGTGGCTCTGCAGGGCCACGTGTCCTCAGAGCTCCTCAGACCCTCCCAGATCCAAGAGGCAGCTTTGCCTCAGAGGAAAATCCACAGCCTGGGAGTTGTAATGAATATCAGGATTTTCATCACTATTTTTAACTACATCTGTCAAAGAAGAGGAAGGACACAACCCGAGTTCCTCCTCTGCTTCCTTGCACACCACAAAAACCACAGAGCATCCTCCTGCTTCCCATCACAAACCAGTCCCAAACCTCGTGGGGTCACCGCAGACCCCACACCGGTGCTGTGGTGCCTGTGATGGAACTGCCCAGGCTCCCTCGGGAGCTCCCAGTGACACCTCTGCTCTGTCAGCACCACAAGGTATTGCAGGATATTCCCTCTCTCTCCTTCTGAGGGCTGCGGTGTGCAAACAGAACAGGCGAACCTACATTCGGGGCAAATCCTTGAATCAGCTCCAGTGCAAAGCTCTCCTCTCCCACTGCAAGCTGTAAAAGGAGCCAGAGGCACGGGGGTCCTGCTGGCAGCCATGCCTTCCAAGCCTTCCCCAGGAGGATGGCCAGGGAGGCTGGATGTGCAGCCAGCAGAGCCAGAACCTCGTGTCCAACAGCAACATCCCCTGCCCGGGCAGAGCCACTTCTCTTCACCTTCTGGGAGCCAGCGCTCCCTGCAGCACCCCAGGCAGCTGCTGCTGTGCTGCTGTCGCCTCCAAGGGGAGGGAAAGGACAATCCCTGGCTGGGACACTCAGTCCCACACAGGCTCTGACCTTTCCCTTGCTGTCGGCACCCACCCAGGACACGACCTGCTGGCAGAGCCCAGCCTTTGGGCACTGGCTGGGCAGGAGCCTCCAGCTGCTCTCTGCTGGCCCAAACCATCACAGGCTGGCAGTGTCCGGATTGCACTCCAGGGCTGGGATCCTTCTCCAGAGGCTCCCTGGGGCCAGGCTGCTCCAGGACAGCAAGGACTCTGCCGTGTCCCGTCCTCCCTGACCCAGCCACGGCTGCAGAGCCTGGCCCTGCATCTTCATCCATCCTTGGCAAGCCCAGCCACCAGCAGGCTCTCCGAGCCTCTCCAGGGAGCCAAGCCATGCAGGAAATGCTGCCCTTTCTTTCCCTATAGTTATTTAAATATATACAATCATCGCGTGTTTGTTTCTCCTCCCACAGCTCTTCTGGTTACCAGGTTACAGTTGTTCTCCCCTCTCTTTTTGGTTTGGGGATTTTTTGTTTTCCCCCCTCTGAGTGACATCCCTGCGGGGTCTCCTGATGCCTGGAGTGCGTGGGGACAGAGGTTTTGTCCCCAGAGCCAGGCTGGAAGGCAGCACATGCCTCCCTCCCAGGGCCTGCAGCAGGGCTGGCCGCGCTCCTGGCACGGAGGGGTGGCAGAGCTGGCACAGCACAGCGAGCAGAGGGCGAGGAGCCGGCAGGGAGGGGAGGCGGCAGCTCTGCACACGCGTGTGCCTGAGCACATGTGCAGGACAGCCCCCAGCCCAGCATCCCCCAGCCCAGGCATTGCCTTCCCCATCCCAGCCCTGCAGGGACATCCCCAGGGAGGCTCTGGGTGCTCGTTTCGGAGCTGTTTTCTCTGCCAGCTCCTCCTCTCAGTGAGCAGCAGCCAAGCCACTGCTGGTTCTGCCTGGGCTCCTTGAGGAAGAGCCCCAGATTCTCATCCCACCTTCACCCTGCCTGCCCAGAGGTCTCGCAGTGACAGGCGCTGCTCATTGAGACACTGGTACCCGTGGGTTTCATATTTTTTGATCCTAAGAGTTTAAAGAGCTCTGAGGGATGAGAACAGGCCCATCCCAACACCCAAGTCGTGATTCCCACGTGGCTTGAGCAGCTTAGGCCCAAATCCTGGTTTTGGGTACAACAGCTGCAGAACACACTCACACATCTCTATATACAGAACCACAGAACCACAGAACCACAGAACCACCAGGTTGGAAGAGACCTCCAAGATCATCGAGTCCAACCCAAGCACACACACCCTCCCAATATATGAAGTTCTCAGTCTCCCAGATTGAATTCCTGCCTCCGAATTCCCATCTCCACAGACAGCTGGACTGTCCACGTCAGGAGCTGCTGTTGCTCAGAACTTCTGCAGAGCTGCCAAGCCCTGTGACAAATCCATCCATCGCCTCGCTTCCAACAAGCACTGGCAATTTAGCACCACAGGCCTCACGGAGAAATTAGCATTTTGTGTGTTTCACGTGGAAAATGAACAGGAAGAGTGAGTCAGTGCAAAGCTCCACCAGCCTTTCCCCCGCTGGCAAATGCTGTTTTCTAGAAGATAAAAGTAGAAATTGCACCTTCCAGGTCCAGAGCTGCTTTTCTCTTTAGACAGCTCTGAATGAGCCATTCAGCCCCACATCTCCCCATCCCTCCTGGCCTGGTGCACACGAATGTTTTGTGTGACAGGGCAGAGCTCACAGGAGGCACAGCCCCACGGAGAAGCCTTTTCCCTCTGCTTTGCTCCCACAGCAGCCCATGGAGCACAGGAACGGCAGAGGCAGCTCAGCATCCCCAGCCTCGGGGAAATTTTCCATTGCTGGCCCTCCCAGGGGGAAGAGATCCAGGGAGAGTGACCCACAGCCATCCCCTTTTCTCCAGAGCATCCCGTCTGGAAGGGCTGCCAGTGCTGGGGGGTCCCTGCAGGCACAGAGGCAAACAAGCCCTGCTGATGTCCCTGGTGAGGGCAGAGCCCAAATAAAATGGGAAAAAGGAGGGAGGGAAAGCACATCCTGGGTTCCTGGCAGGTGAGGGGACCAGCTGCTGCTCCTTCAGACCTGGGCTGGGGTTTTCTCACGTTTTCCTGGCAATACTAAGTGGTAGCAAAAGAAAAACCAACCTGGAGTAGTGCAAGGCCACGTAAAACCAACCTGAGCCCCCTGGTCTATGGATGGTTCCCTGCCCACGGCAGGGGGGTGGAGCTGGAGGATCTTTGATGTTCTTCCCAGCCCAAACCCTTCTGTGATTCTGTGACTTGCCACCAGTCTGTTCTATTGTGTGCATATGCAAATACAAACGCTGATTATCTCAGCTGATCACTTGCAGCACAGCACACCCATCCTGCTCTCCTGAGGACACAGCTCTGCTCCCCATCCCAGCGTCCTTGGGCAAGGGGCTCCCAGGGCCTCATTCCCAGCTTCCCATCCAGGAGCACCCTCGGGAGAAGGGGCAAACCCAAAGCACCCTGAGCCTGCAGGGGCAAGGTCACCAACCCTGCTGGGAAATTCCTGACTCAGCCCCCTCCGGGGCTATTTCTGGGTTGCACTTGTCCCCAGCTCTGCTGTAGGAGCTCCGTGCTGAGGTTTTCCAGAGTGTCCAGCCCTTTCCCAGCAAGGACATCACCCCTTTTTCTGCCTATCCCAGTGCTGGGTTGGCAGGGTGCCCTGGGAGCATACACACAAGTTCATTTAAATGCTGAATCAACCCCAGTGCTCAAGAAATGGAGCAACCAGGACTCACTGCTGGAGAAACAATCCCTCGGGCTGAGGCCCCACCAGTCCCACGGGGAATTTTGGAGGCTGTGCACAGCAGATTCCTCAGGGAAACCACCCAGCCCTTAATGACAGGGTGCTGCAGCACGCAGGGATAACGCCAGGCTGATGATTCACACCGACCAACCACGGCAAATCTCAAACCTAAACAGATAATTAAACTAAGAAGAGAACAATTCCCTCGCCACAGCCTCCTGAGCTGCTCCTGGAGAGCCAGTGGCCAACCCTCCACTCTTGCCTGTGTCTGTGACATGCCAAGGGACACAATCCTGGCAATATTTCACTCCCCTTCATCCCAAGATGCTGCATCCTCTGCCACATTTGTCAGTGCCCAGTAGCTTTCAGGCTTATGTGAAAATTAAAGGGTGCAAGATCAGGAAAGTGCTAATTGTTGCTAATAAGCTGCTGGGAAAATCCTGCCTCCTGCCCAGCTCTGAGGGTTGGAGGGTGGAGGGAAAACTTCCCCACGCTCCAGAATCCTGCAGGAAAGTCCCTGCTACGGAAGCAGAAAATAATAGAGGGGCATGGGAGGAGGAAGAGTGTTTTCACACTGTTCAAAAATACAAAATAAACCCCAAGAGGCAGATTTGTCAGCACAGCTGCCAGGCCAGGAGGTGATGGGATGAAGGGGAGATGTCCCCTGGGTTGGAAGGCAGGGGACAAGCAGAAGGGGAATGCTGAAGCAAACATCAGTGGGGTCCCACGAGGCTCTCCACTGTTCCATGGCTTCGGAAGGGATGGGGATGACTGCAAATTATCCAGTGCAGTCAAACCAAAGCCAGACTGTAAACAGGAAGATCTTGTGGCACTGACTGATCTCGTGATAAAATGTCAGACAAAAATTAGCATCAATAAATTCCAGCTGATCCAAAGGGAGAGGGGGCAATCATCTTCCTGCACAGGCATGAAGAGCTCTGCAATTCAGCACTCAGAAAAGAGCCAGGGTCACAGCAGATGATGCCACAAAACCAACAGCTCTCAGTGGTGGTCAAAACCCCGAATGTTAGGGGAGGATTTTTCATTCCAGATAAGCCCACCATGGAGCCACACACACTTCTGTCTCCCCTCCTCAGAGCTGAAAGAGCACAGAGAGAACTGTGGCTTTCAAAGTGTTCTGTGCGAGGCAAAGCCAAAGAGATCAGGAGGAGCCTTTAGCCTGGAAAGAGACGGGATGAAAAGCAGATAAAATCAGAGGGGACAACCAGGGAGCGAGAAGATCACAGGGAAATCCCAGGGCAGCAGCTCAAACGAGCAGCAGTGTGTTCTGTCACAGAGCAGCTGCATCACAGAACTCCCATCCTCCTCTGGAAGCAGAAAGCCCCGGTGGGCTCAGGAGGGAGAGGTGAATCCCAAGGGAAGCATCCACCCAGGCTGTGCAAGCACAGCCACAGGTACAACCTCCAGCCCAGGAAGGGCTGCTCTGTCCTGCCCAGAATCACACAGGGGTCTGGGTTGGAAGAAACCCTAAAACCCATCTCATCCTCACGGGCAGGGACAACTTCCACCATCCCAGGTCACTCCAAGTCCTGTCCAACCTGGCCTTGGGCACTTCCAGGGATCCAGGGGCAGCCACAGCTTCTCTGGGCACCCTGTGCCAGGGCCTCCCCACCCTCACAGGGAAGGCTTTCTGCCTAAGATCCCATCTAAACTTTTCCTCCTGCAGTTTCTGTCACCAGGCACTTTCAAAGGACACCAGGCCAGAGGCACCTGTGCTCAGAGCTCGCCTGGCTCTAGGCCTGGTTTTATGCATGAGAAGGATGAATGAGATGTTCCACACTCCAGCCCAGCCTGGCAGGGAGGCGAGAGAAACGCTCACAGGCTCCAAGACAAATCGTGTGCAGCACTTGGGAAGCAGGCGTGGGGGTCAGGGACAGGTCGCTGCAGGAGAATTGGGAGGATTCAAATAGATGCTGTAAATATTTTTGCAGAGCAGAAAGAGCCCTGAGCACAGGCAGTGACCGACTTTGCTGTTCCCCAGTGAAGGGTGGCACGGCCAGAGCCCAAGGGCAGCTCCTAAGGAGGACATTCAGCACACTCTGAGGGTCCTTTTTTCAGCAGAATAGTGGGGAAGGGTCCCAAAACTTCTTCCCACTGAGCCAGGTGTCCCGGTGGGTGCTCCCCTGCAGCACTCCAGAGCCTCACACTTCCCTTTTTTAACCATCTGAGGAAAACAAAAGCAGAACCCTATCTTATCTCTGCCACACAAACACCCTGAAAATACAGGATGTTTGGCCCTGTAGTTTTTTGGCTCCCCATTACAATTTTTCCTGGAACAGCAAGGCCCGGATGCCCATGGGCAGCCAAAGCAACAGTTGTTGCAATCCACAAGGATGACTTTCTGGAAGCTGATAAATGCCTGAGCTAGTAATCTCGCCTGGAGGAGCTGATTACTAATTAGCTACAGAGGCTGGTTCAGTGCAAGCTCTGCCAAAGAAGCATCTTCTCATTCATTTCCAGAAAATTGAAAACTTAAGAGACAACAAGAGGCTGTCAGCTGCAGGGCCCACCCTTGTGCTAAACGGAGACAGTTCCTTGGATTGATCCGAAGATTAGCAGGAGAAGCCATGGGAGAGCCACGGAGAGTGCTCACACTTCACAAGAATCCCATTTAATCAGCGCTTTTCTTCTTTTCTGCTGCCTTTGGGCTCAGCAGAGGCTTTAACCAGAGTGGCAGAAGGTGCCTGTGGGCATTTTTAACCTGGCTGCCACTGGTCCAAATCCTGCTGTGATTTCTGGGGCCAAAAGCCCTGTCCTGGCTGCTCAGCCAAACCAAGCCCCTGGAGCCGACATTCCATAGGCACATCCTGACTCTGTCCAGCCCCAAACCTCAGCTTCTCTGCCACTGTCACTGGAGCAGCTGGGACGCACCCTCCCTCCACATCCCGCTCCCAAACTCTCAGCTCAGCACCCAAATCCCTGCTCCCACGGGCTGTTTCCTCGGATACAAACAGCAGCAGCCACACAGAGCCCCCAAAAGAAGCCGTTTAGAGCAGACATGAGAAAAGCCACGTACGTCTAAAGCAAAGCCATGACCTTCCTAAGCAGCCGCTCCAGGTAGCTCCGTGTGAGCCGCCTTCTTCCAGCTTTTTCTTCTCAGACGAGCCATGGGAGCAGGAGGCAGGGGATGGAAAATCCAAGCCTCCTCCCGCCCATCCCTGCCTCTCCCGCCGGCCCCCTGACTCGGGCAGGATATTTTTGGGTGAGTCCTTCCATCTGGCTGCCCATCCATCACTGGTGCCCGCAGTGCCCTTACATGGGCAAGGCGGAGGAAGCGGAGCCGCTGGCCGGAGGAAATCCTCAGCTCCCCGAAGTGACAGGCTGGATCCTTGTGCAAACATTTACCCAGATTTCCCACGAGGGAGGAAAGGGAAATTTAGGCTCTTTGTACCCTCTGGGTGCCAGAAATGTGTATTTACTCTCCAAACAAACTCTCAAGTGCTTTTACAGTTAACCCCTCGCTTTCCGCCTGGGAGGGACTTTCGGGATCGTTGTCCCCTTATAAAGAGGGCCAGGAGGAAGCTCACAGACATTTCCACAGACACCTCCACACTCAGGCAACCGAGAAGATGGAATTTCTCTTTAGCAGCTTTTAAGATTTGCTAAGTGAGGGGATAATTGAGTTTTGCACTTATTTCAGTGGGGCCAGCCCGGCTGAGGTGCCTTGAACACTCAGCAGAAGGTTCAGTGAACGTGTTCCACATCTTTGCTGCTCTATCACACCCCTCACACCCCTCTGCTGAGAGCTCAGCTTGTCTGCCATCACACCTACAGCTCTGTGCCTGCAAGCACAGAGAGGGGACAAGGAGTTGGGCTGCTGAGCCCTGGTCTGCCCTGGGTGCTCAAACCCCCCCAGCAGCCTGGAGAGGAGGGGAAACCCACGGGAGCTGAGGGAGAAACTCCGGTACCAGGCAGAGGCTGAGCCATAGCAGGTGGATAAAGGTGGGGGGATCATCCCCCGGCAGGATTTGTACCCCCAGCCCTGGCTGAGAAGAGGAAAGCAAAGAGCAGATCAGCCAGGGGCCCCTGGGATCGGTTCATGGTGCTCGTTGCCTGCTCCTGCCCTTTCTCTTCAGCCTGTCTGTAACAATCCCTGTTCTGCTCCTTCAGCCGATCAGCTCTGAAAACGTGCATCAGACACCAGCCTGCTCCGAGCTGGAGCTGGGGAAACTGCCGAGTCCTGGGGGCTGCAAGGAGCTTGTTTAATGTCTCCAGAAGGGCAGAGAAGGCTGAGCACAAGGGCGGGCAAGACAAACCATGGAAAGCAATGGCTTTTCAACCTCTCCGGAGCCTGAGGGGGTTAGAAACACATCGAGCTGTAGAACAATAATTGGGAAACAAAGCTCCTCTATCCAGATTGAAAGAGACAGGCAGGAGGATCTTTGGGCAAGGATTTTGTAGTGCATGAGATGAGGATAAATGACCCCGGGCAGGGCTGCAGGCTCGGTAATGAGGAGCAGCTCCTCATCTTCCCGGAATGTCGGAGCTGGGAACCTCCGGGAGTTGTTGCCTCCAACCCGATCTCTGACAGACACAACAACCTTCTCGAGGGTGTCATTTCTGCAGACAGAGCAAGCACAGCTGCAAAATGAGGCAGTTTTGGGCTTGGGGAAAGCACTGTGCTCCTCAGCCACCCTGCTGTGCCCAAAGTAACCAAAAGGGGTTATTCAGAGTTGGGGATCCTGAGGCACCACGGAGCCTTGGATGCATTGGACATCGTGTCACTGACACAGAGGAGGTAATAATGAGGGTCTTAACCCTAAAAACCAATATTCAAGGTTTTTATTAATTACCCGCTCAGCGGCAATGTACTGAGAACTAAAGAACAGACTGTTTCTTCTTTTTTCATTTAGGTTTTTAGGAATAAAAGACTGTTTCCCTAAATCACGGCGAGCAGATGAAGACATAGAAAATCCCATCTGGGCAGCCCAGGGCACAAACCCGGCCAAGGTCCTTATCTGCCAAGCACGAATTGATACACACAACCCATTTGCACACTTCAGCTGGCATTTGATGAGTGTGACAGTCAGAAGGGCCACAATGATAACACACAGCATTTATCAGGAAAAACCAGGACACTCCAGCAAGGACCACTTGTGTGAAACAGCTGCTGCTGCCGGGCACAAGAGAATGGTGGCACTGAGTCCCCCTGATCCCCTCAAGCAGCCCCTCCCTCACACTGGACATTGGAACTCTGGCATGAAACCAGCCCAAAGCTGGAGCAGGGGCTGGGCAGCACCTGCGGGAATGTCGGGTTTTTGCCTGAGTGTACCCCCTCGGCTTTGGGGTGGCTCCAGGGCTCAGCCGAACCCTGCCTCACCCTCACACCCCGGAGCACAGCCTCGGTCCGTGCTGGGCTCCACACAGGAACAGCATCCACCCTCTTCCCGTGAAGGATGTGACAGCTCGGGGGTCTCCAGGCACCCCTTCCCCATCCGCAGGCAGCTCCCGACTGCCCCATTCCTACAGGGGCACTCGCGGGGACCCCAGCCAGGCGTGGAAGTGCCGCAGAAACTTTCCTCTAGGCTCGGGGCACGGCGACAGCGGTGGGGATGGGGGTCGGGGGTGCTGCCGGCCGCGCCCGGCTCCCCCCGGGAGAGGAAGAAGCTCCCCCGGCTGCACCGGGAGCTCGGCGCTACCGCAGCCCCGCGGCACGGACAGCCCCGGGATCCCTCCCCAGCCCCGGTACCTGTGGGCGCTGCCATCGTCGTAGACGAAGGAGCGGTTGGTGTAGCACTCGGAGCAGACCGGCCCCGCCGGTTTGTAGATCCCCTGCAGGCTCCGCTCCTCGCCCGAGAACGGCATCGGCGCGGCGGCGCGGGGGCCCGGAGCGGCGAGGCGGGGCAGGGCATGGGCTCCCCGCGCTCCCGGGGGCGCGGGCCGGGGG
>WEKY01017828.1:199289-217034 GCA_013390045.1 Picathartes gymnocephalus | reverse complement strand
CGTCCCTTCGCCTCTGGGCTCTGTCAGCACGACCTTTGGGTGGATTGCTTGATTTCCCTTTCCCTCTCCTTTTCCCTTATCTTTTCCCTTTCATTTCCCCTTTCCCTTTCCTTTCTCCTTTCTTTTCCTTTTTCTTTTCTTTTTTCCTTTCCTTTCTTCCTTTCCTTTTCTTTTCTCCTTTCTTTCCTTTTCTTTTCTAATTTGGGTTTATTTTCTTTCTTTTTTTTTTTCTACTACCCACACAAATATTTGTGTTGAGAGCTGCTGCGCCTCGGGGTTGTGCCGAAAGCAAACAGTGCGGCCAAGCCCCGGGAATTCCTGTGCCGTGCTGCGCGGCCGGGCCGGGAGCGTTGATCCTCCCGGGGGTTCCTGCTGCAATAACACGGCCCCGCTGGGGAATGGCCCCGAGCCCAGGGACAGCTTGGGCAGCCTGGAAAGGAGCCGGCCGCCTCCAGGAAAGGGTTAACGGGATGGGCTCCAGGGTGCCTCACTCCCCTCCACGTTCAGCCCCATGTGCCAGGAGGCGGGAGGTGCCACCAGCAATGATGTGGCCAAATGTGAAGTGCCCCAAAACTGTGTCCCCTGGCAGGGGACAGATGAGAGCGGCTGCAAAGGGCGCGGCTCCGAGCAGGGTCCCACGGAGCACCCCCGGCACGGGGCGGGGGCGGCCGGGGGGCAGCGGGGCCCGGGAGTGGTTCTGCCCCAGTTCGGGTGCACTCCTGTCCTTTTTGGTTCTTTTTTCATTTCTCTTTCCGAGCCCAGGCCGTTGTGTGGGCGCTGCGGAGTTCGCTAAGGTGCAATTCCGGGCGGCACACAGATGAGCAGATATCCCAAGAAAGGAATTGCTTCCACAGAAACGCAGTGGCCACACAGCCCTTGTGCCTCGTCAAGCGCCTCTCCGCCACCTCAGCCACCCAACACACCGCTTCTGTCACAGCCAGGGGAAGGGGACACCATCCACGCCGGCATCCCGCTGCTTCCAGAGCTCTGGTTTCTCTCCGGCAGCTCCCGGTCCCGCTGACCCCGGGACACCCCACCCTCGCACCCCGCAGCCGCCGCTGCCCGGCTCGTGGGAGCCATCGGCACCCGGCGGATGCCGCGGCCCCCGCTGTGCCACAGCCTCCGGATCCAGAGGGAAGTTCCCCCACTCGGATGCGCTGGGCTTTGCGCTTCTCTCCGGCACTGGAGACTTTGTTTCTCCCGCAGCATCTCTTCCTCCTCCTCTCTCTCCATATGGGCTCTCCTACACCAGGAGTCACTGGAGAGAAAAGCAATTAATACTCGCCGTGCGATGCTTCCCAACCCATCCTGCTTTTAAGTGGGAAGGTTATTCTCCATTCACTAATTGCCTGGCATTATCTGGTGCGGAGCGTTAACGTGCAGCTCCGGGAGGAGAGGGGTGGGTGGCACAGCAGCGTATTGACATGCTGGGTGATAACACAGGCGTGGGGGAGGAATTATTTAAAACACTTACAGTCAGATGCTGAGAGAAATGAAAAATGAAAGAGAAAGAGCCAGAAGAAGAGAACATGCCCATCCAAAGCTGGAGTCTGAACGGCAGAGTGGGACCGGTTCCACCTGCCCCTGCCCTGGAAGGGCACTGGTGCCATCCCAGTCCCATCATGGAGCAGGGCAGCTGCTCAGGCCGCCACAGGGACAGGCTGGGCAGCCTGGTGGGATCCTACCTGGGGAAAGAGAGCCCTTGTCCTGGGGACTTCTCCCAGCTCCAGCACAGAGCAATTCCCTGCACCCTCGAAGCCAGGGGGAAAGGCAGGGGAAGGCAGGGCAGCGCTCTCAGCAAAGGCATAATTCAGAATTTTGGGGGCATGAGGCTGAGCTCATCCTTCCTGCCTCCAGCTGCAGCACTCCCTAAAATGCCGTGGATGCTACAAGTCCTCGTTTCCCAGCAGTCATTAACTCAAAACACAATTAATGAGGATTTCATCCACCTACTATGGGACCATCCTCCTCCTCTCGGCTCCCTCAGTCCCGACAGCTCTGCCGGGGAGCCCCTGCAGCACCCAGACATCGCTGCCGCACCCGGGAGCAGCGGAGCTCACATTCCAAGGGGTTGCTTTCCCACTGGGCAGGGAACGGGCACATCCCGGGATGCCCAGCACCGTTTCGTGGCCGGGGGCTGTGTGCGAGCAGCTCTCCAGAGCAGAGGCAGGCTCGGGGAGCAGCACGGGGGGCTCATGCAGGGCTCCCGGGGACGGCAAAGCCCCGGTCTGAGATCCCCACCCAGGGGTGAGTGCGGGGCAAGGCCCGGCTGCCCGAGGAGGGGCCTGGCACAGGGCACGGAGACTCAACTCTGCCGTTTCTGTGTCTGGGAGAACGATAAATAAATCCGTGGGAGGCAACAGTGGGATGAGTCAGAGGCGAGAGCGAGAGCAAGTCATCTTCTGCGGAGCACATCATCCGAGTACAGCGATCCCCAGGGCTCCAGCGATTCGTGTCAGGGGGGTCCCTGTCCTGCCCCGGTCCCCTGATAACCCTCTGCCATGAGGGCGGTGGGGACAGCCCCACCCGCGGGAGCTTTGGCCGTGGTTAGGGGGCTGCAGCCCCTGCCCAGCCCTGGGGCATCAATGGGAGCGCAGCTGGATCCACCCAGCACCTGGAGAGCATGGCCTGGGGCAACAATTGGGCCCCAAGAGCTGCATCCTGCTCCTGTTTCCCCCACGGCCTTGGGCAAGCTTTGCCTTTTTGGGTGGGTCACACAGGGACTCTGTAGCGGTGTGGGGGTGGATGGTGGCTGCTGCTACCCCCTCAAAAGTGTCTCTTCTCAAGAAGCCACTCGGGTGGGCACACAAGGTCACTCTCATCCACTCGCACACACCACGGAGAGCTCAGCAAATTGAAGGCAGGAAGGGTCTCCTGGATGGAATTCCAGCGAGGTTTATTGCTCTACACGCCAAAGGGTTCCAGTGACAAAAGACAGAAAACCAATGGAGTGCTCAGGGTTAAGTGTGGGGTCACAGGCCAAGGGTCAGGGGGCACAGGGGCGGCACAAGGGCAGGGCAGAGGGCACTGACCTATGGGGAACATGAGAGGGGACAGTCAGGGTACCACAACTAATGGGGAAACAGGGAAAGGAGAAATCTATAGAACTAGGGACAGATATGAACAATAGGAGATGGGCAAAGCCTGGGCCAATGGGAAGAACAGAACTGAGGCAGATTAACATGTTGCTGCAGAGCACCATGGGGGAAGGCCTTTTTCTCACCCTAAGTGATGAAGCATTCCCAAAGGCTATGGTGGGTTCCTGCAGGGAATCGCCCTGGGAGTTCCCCTTTTAGGCTCAAGGGTCTCCACAGGACCCCGTCACCACAGGTCTCCAGGAGAAATGCTCCAGCTGAAATTTCTCCCAGGAGAAATGCCCAGTGCTGGGCAGAGCAGCCACGGAGCCGGGAACAGTGACACACCGGGTCTGCTCCCAGCTGGGAATGTTGGCAGAGCGAGGACTGAATTTAATCAAAGCAGAGCCCGAGCCGAGGCTCCGGTGCTGAGAATGTTGTGCGTGACAAATGAATTTCATGTGAATCTCCATTTGCCAGGCACAAATACAGCCTGCAGGGGATGAAAGGGCCAGGCAAAACGCACCAAAGCAGCATCAAAAAAGCAACTCACACGGCACAGTCTGAGAATTAATAACAACAAGGAAACCTCTGGTCCACTGCAGGATAAGCAACTTTTCTGTCAAGTTGACATCTTGGCAGGGAGACCACTTGGGGAACCCCCTCTGGCCTCAGAACTCAACATTTCCCACAAGTTTGTGCTCTTTTCACTCAGCTCATGTTTAACTCAGCCTTGCTGAGGCTGAATGCAGCACTGGCAGAACACACAGGGGGTTGAGGCTGTCGTTATCCAGGAATGCAGAGGTAGGGAGTTGTCAAAGCTGTCATTAATCTCAAGAAGGAATAATCAAACATACCATAAAAAAAATGAGAGCTGTGTAACTCCAAGGCTGATGCATGCAAAGGAAAAAGAAGAATGCAGGAAACTTGGCTATAAAAACATGGTTTTAGTGTCATCAACTGAGCCATTAAATCAGAAGCACAGACACCTTCATTTGCACACCAGGAGCCACAGAGCTGTTTGTCTGCTGTGGCAGTGCTTAGGTTTGTTGGCTTGGTTTTCAGTTTTCTACTTTTATTTAATACCCAAAGGGACATTAAACATCAAATAACAAGTGAAACACACACTGTAGAACTCTTACAAAGCCTCTTCTTCCATCATTTCCCAAACCCCATGGAGAATGTGAGGTGAGGAACTGCCTGCAAGAGCTGAATTGTGTCTTCCAGCACAAACATTGCTATTAGGTGACTAAGACCTAAAGAACCGTCTCTATTTATTGCAACTGATGCTGTTATTAAAACCCAGACATGTCCCTTCACAGCCCTTCAGGTCTGTGTGTGCTGGTGAAACACTGCAAGAGGAAGGTTGGAATAAAGGGGATCTTTTTGTGCAGCAACCAAAACATTTTGGAGACCTGGGAGCGCTTTGTGTTCCCCTGGCTGGGCACTGCTGGGGTGACAAGGGACAGCTCTGAGCCTTAGAATCAGCCAAGTGAATCCATGAGGGCCCAGGGAATGCCTCATGGGAAGGGATGCTGTGCCAGGTGGGCTCCACAGAGGGGTTCTCACCTGTCCCTGGAGCAGGAGGCAGCAGGTGAAGATTTGCAAACCTGGCTGTGGGAATCAACCTGGCTTTTGGGAAGAGCCCGAGAGCAGGGGCACCGTGGTGGGCACAGAGAGGGGTGCCCGCCCTGCAGAGAAGGACATCCAGGGCAGGCTGAGCTCAAGATTTTACATTTGAACAAATTTATCTCAGGAATCCTGATTTTCACTGGATTTTCCCCATCAATCCCATCCATCCACCCTCTCCTGCTCCATCTCCTGGGAACGGTGTGTCATCCAAAGCCTTCGCATTTTCACAGAGTGAAGTCAAGCAGAGCTGAGGGAAGCCAGGCTCTGCTCCCCCTTCCAAATGTTCCCAGCACTGGGAGGGAAGCCAGGAGACTTTAGGAGACGTTTTAAGGAGCTGCAGGTTCTGCTGCTCCCCTGCAGCACTCACTGCCTGCCCCGCGCTCCTCCTGCTCAACAGCATCTCCCACCACCCTCCTGGCAGCTCTGCTTTGATCTCTGGGTATCACAAAATACGTGCTTTCCAAAAAAAAAAAAAAATCATTTTCAAATCCAAAAAAATTTTTCAAATCCAAACACCCTTCAGTCCGAACACTCCCAGCTTTAGGACAGGTCAAGTTGCCCACAGCGTTACATCCCTGCTGCTGTAATGAGGTTTGCTTGGACATAAAATTTAAGGATATTTTGAAAACATCCCACAGAAAGCAAATTCTAGCCCTGTGGTCCAGGAAAACCTGTTCTCCTGGTTGACTGCCTGATTTACACCCCCAGGATTGTGCAGGGTCTCGGTGCAGCTGTAGGAAAAGCATCCTCACCCTCGCTGACCTGCCTTCAGCCACTTCGGGGGCTGGAATTCACTCCTCTCCAGGAAACTCATGGATCTCCCCGGGAGCAAGGATTTCCCCAAAGGAGCATCACTTTACCCTTCTGAAAAGTGAGATAAAAGTCACAAATGAGCTGCTGGGTGTTGTTTGCCTGAAACCTGGGTTTAAAGGTGATGGAGGGATCACCCCCACGTGAACCTCCTGGAGCTGAGGGACTCAGTTACCTTCCCCTTCAGCAGCCTCTGCCTTGCTGTTCCTCAGCTTTCTCCCACTGGGACTCCACCAGGCTCTGTGGATAAATAAAACCCCACAGCCAAGAGCTGCCTGTGCCCTGGCTGAGGTTGGGGAGTGTTAATTTTATGTGTTTGGTATCCAAGTTGCTGCTGCCACCACAGAGCAGTGCTAAAGGAATGGCTTCAGCAGTGCTGCCAGCAGCACGCTGGGCCTAGTTGCATCAGGGATGATACAGGTGTGGGGCTTATTATTCTTATTATTTTATTATTCTAAAGATATTCAATTTTTAATGTAAGAGGTTTCAGACACTGGTATTTATTTGCTGATCAAATGATTCAGCTGGAGACAAAATATCTTCAAACAAGGAATTTTTTTTTTTCCCGCCCAGAATAGGAGTTGCAGGACTGTATTATTGTAGATGAAAAATATTTCCTTATTAGCCTTTTATTTCAGGGCACACATTGAACTGACACTTCCCGTGCTGACAGCTCACCCAGCTTCAAAGCACAACTTCTGTGAGGATTGCAGAGGGTGAGGCTGGGCTGGATGAAGCTGTGGCCCAGCTGACACACGAGTTCTGGGGAAGGAGTTTTCCCTCTTTTTGGAGAGCCTGAAGCAGAAATCCACACTGGGACTTGCACACTGTGAGTGTTTTGGGGTTTTTCAGTGGGGTGAGATGCACTTCCAAGCTGTGAGCAGTTTCTTCTGTAATTCCTCTGTTCCCTCTATCAACACAGCTGGGAGAGCTGAGCAGTTCAGCCAGAGCTGGGGATTAACCCTGGACCCTTCAAGGCAGAAATCAAAGCTCTTCTCCATCTCCCTGGGACATTGGGCTAATCCAGGCTGCCCTAAGGATGCTCCAGGGAGCCTTGCAATGGTCCAGCCAAGACAAACCAGAGCAGTGTTGTGTTCTCCTTTCACCCAAAGATGCAGAACAGAAACGCATCCTGACCTCTGAGAACTCTTTTCAAAGTTACAAAGAAATCATGATTTCCCTGCTCTCCCATGGGGGTTGGAGTTCCCACAAGGCTGACACCTCCCACCTCAATTTACCCCTAAAACAGCAGCGTTTCCATCACCCAACCCTTCCCTTCCCTCCCCTGCCCTCGCAGGGACCCACAAACCCCTCTCCCCTCAGTGCTGCACAACCCTGCTGCCAAAGCCAACTCTCCCCCTGCTGACAGCTCCATCCTGTTTGTGGTGTCTTTGGCACTTCCCCCTGCAGCACTTCCAGGCCCCTGTGGCTCCCCAGCCCCGTCAGCTCCCCCAGCACAGCCGTGGCTGAGCCAACAGCAACAGCAGAGGCTCCGGAGCAGCCCAAGGCAGAGCCTGTCCCGGGCAGAGCCCCACGAGCTGGAGCCAGCCTGGCCCAGCGGCACCCACGGCCTCGGGGTGTCCTCCACCACCCCACACACGGCAAACCCACAAGTTCACAGCCCAAAGCCCCAGCTCAGGAGATGCAGAGTGCTCTGCAACTGCCCCACACTGGGGAACCAACACCACAATGGCACAGCTGTGAAAAACACAACTGCCAGGGCCAGCAGCAAACTGGCAGGTCAAGAACAGACTCAGCAGTACCAGAGATTCTTTTTACCAAGCGAGCCCCAGCATTTGCTTCCCTTATTTCTCAGGGTGTCAGAAATTAATAAAGGGAAAAGCCAGGGTTTTGTTTGCTTTGTGTTTTATGTGGCTGCAACACGATCAGCTCCTGGGATCACCTTTCCTCTGCCCAGGCAGGTGAGGTACAAGGCACAGGCTGCAGGCACTGGGCAGTAACTGGATCCTGCAGCCCCAGATAGAGCCACAGCCCGGAGAAACTGCCCCGAGAGCCCCTGCTGCAGGGACAGCTCCCAGCACCATGCCGGTAAGTGCTTCAGCCTCTTCCAGCTTTCACAGGATTGGGGTTGGAAGGGACCTTAAAGATCATTTCATTCCACCCCCTGCCATGGGCAGGGACACCTTCCACTACCCCAGGGTGCTCCAAGCCTCATCCAACTCGGCCTTCCCCTCTGGATTCTAACCCTGCCAGCTCTCATAGGGCAGTGTCAGGCCAAGTACCAAAAGATCTCCTTCAAGGACACATTAACTGGCACCTCAGGCCTTCAGTAACAGGTTAAAAATAGTAAAAAAATATTAATAGCAAATCATTCTTTAGTATTTCCACACACGGACGCACAGAAAAGCTTTCAACACTGTAACATCCTCCTCAGTTTGGGATCTCACTGTGCCACAAGTAGATTCCTCAAGTTTCTAGGAGAAAAAGAGCCTCACACTAATAATACAAAGACCACAGGCTAAAAGTTGTGATTGCTTTGCACGGATATATTGTAAAATGAGGGAAAGCCTTTTGGTTCGAGAGGTCAGAGAATTCAGTGTGCATGTTCCTCTTCCCCAGCTGACTCTCTGCAGGCTCCGCACACACCAGTGGTGCTTCATCCTCTTCAATGTCTTGCTCTTCCACGTGCTGCTTTTTGGGGCAGAGTTACTGGAGCAATACTTCCTGCATTCCCTGCCCCTCTCTTACACCGACGCCAAGGCTCTGGAGATCAGGGAGAGGGCCAGGAAGCTGGATCTGGATCTTCTGAAGGCCAACCTCTCCTACACCAGCAGCAGTGCAGCCACATGCTCCAACCAAGAGGTATTTCTGCTCATTGTTGTCTGCAGCAGCCCAGAAAACAGGACAAGGCGCAACGTGATCAGGCAGACCTGGGGCAACGTGACAGCCTCCAGGGCTTACAGCGTCCTGACTCTGTTTGCTGTAGGAAAGGCAGCTTCAGCAAGCACCCAGCTGGAGGTCAGGGAAGAGGCTCAGAAGCACCGAGACATGATTGAGGGCAGTTTCATCGATTCCCCCCAGACACAGACACAGAAGATGCTGATGAGCGTGGAGTGGACGGTGACGTTCTGTCCCCGTGCCAGGTACATCCTGCACACAGCCCAGGACGTGTTTGTGGGTGTCCCCAGCCTGGCTGGGTACCTGCTGAGCTTAACCCAGCTGGAGGACACCTACCTTGGCAGGGTGGTTCGTCACAGAGTGCCTGACAGGGACCCCCAGAGTCCTGGCTTTGTCCCCATCCATCAATACCCCGAGCAGTTCTACCCGGATTTCTGCCACGGCAGCGCTTTCCTCATGTCCCAGGACGTGGCACGCAAGGTTTTGGTGGCTGCCAGGGAGGTGCCACTGGTGGTGCCCCCAGCTGCTTTTGTAGGGATCTGTGCTAAAAGAGCTGGCATCACTGCCAGGCACAGCTCCCGCTTTGCTGGGGAGAAGCACATCAGCTACAATCGATGCTGCTATAAATTCATTTTCACCTCTTCCAACATGAGAGAGGATGAGCTATTTAAGGACTGGAAGGAAACGAGCGATGGGGAGGATTGTTCCTTGCTGGAAACCTACTACAGCCTGGTGTCCTGCAAGCTTCTGACCTACATGGATAAGTTCAAACAGTTCAGTTTGGATAGGATAAAAAACGAGGTCCTTCATTTTGTCAATTAATGTTTAACTTCTGCAAAGAGAGGCTGGATTTTCTTTCGTCAGCTGTGTTATCCTGTTAACAATGCCCTCCCAAAGTTTGCTCTTCTCCCTTCAGCAGCAAATGAATTCTCACTGTTACAGTGTGACAGAGCAGAACTAGATGTACTCTGCCTCTCTAAGTACCTACAAGTGCATGCATGGAAGTGAAAAAAGAGTATTCCAATGGACTTTCCTGTATCCAGGGTTTTTCAGACTTTTGAGTCCTCAAAACTCCTTTTTCATCTGAGTGAGGCATCACCTGTTTCCAAAGAATTCTGTAACAAAGGGGAAGCTTTCCATCCACAAAAGGAGCTGCTTCTGAGGCTGGTTCAGAGAGAAGGAGAGCAGCTGCAGCAGGAACAGACACTGAGCCATCGTGGAAATTCCTCAAGTTATGCTGTTTGTTAACATCCATCAAATGACAAGGTTTGGTTTGGGGTTTTATGGTTTTTAAACCAAATGTTCAGCATGTTACCTCAATTCTCCAGCATTCCATTTCTGGTTTTTCCTCAATTATCTCCACCTGTCACTTTAAGGGTGGGGTGACAAAAACAACACACTTCAGTTTTGTCATTTCTATCAGATACAGCAGCAGCATGTAATCCATATGGCAAAGTACAGCATGGGCAGGGAACCGCATGTGAGTAATAAGGGGAAAGTGATCAATTAATCAATCAACGTTGAGCTCAAAGCTCAACAGAATAAAGCATATGTGTATATATAAAAAATCCCCTTGTTTGGCATCTCTGCACGTTCTAAAATATTGTCTTTGGCAAATGTAGCATGCAAAGCAGATGCTAAATACTCAGCACATGGAGTAGCCTTCAAAAGCACCAGCTGAAAACACACACGGAAGAGGCTCATGAATTGCAGAACAGGTTTATATATTGATTTCTTTTACTGACATTTCAGCATATGGCTCATGCAGAGCCACCAGCACACAAAGCCACCAAAAATAAGAGCTAGACTGCCCAGAACAAGTGCAAACTAAGGACTTTTACACTCTTTTCATTTCCTTTTCAGTGCTTTGATGTGTTTGCTGCATGCAGGATTCATGAAGCTCCCGTGCTCTCTCCAGTCACGAGACACTGCAGGGCATTTCTCACTGGCAGCTCTTTATTGGGCACATTTAGGACAAAAGCAGCAGCATTAGGATGTAGGATGAGAACTCTGGGACATCTGGGGTTGTGAGCAACAAGGCACATCACCTCCATTTAGCTTAGCAAACATGAAAGGATCTCCCCCAGCTCCTCTGAGGCCACCTGGACTCCTGGGCATCAATTTTTGGCAGGCAATGCCAGCTGCAGCTCTACCCAGCACAGGTAAAAGCAGAATTACTGCAGGACAGGATCCTCCTGCCTCCCCTGGCAGCACAGGGACACGGGGCCAGTTCTTTCCACAGTTACACCTGGCTGACTCATTATTAAAATAAGTCCCAAAGTAGTAATTTTGTGGTCTATTATGCTCCCCCCTCAACAAAAAGAACTCAAGCTTTTGACATAAAGCACCCTGCGGTCTCTGTTTATGGACAAAAACATGTCACCTGTCACTGGAGTGTCCAGCCAGTCCTGATTCTCTCCCACAGCTCTGACATCTTCAAAAGAAGATTCCAACTTCCTTCCTAAGATGCCACATTTCCCTACTCTCAGTTCATTCACTCCCTTCAACACAACAGTTTCATGTTCTTACCCCTTTTAGTCTCAGGTAACTAAAATACTACGTTTCTTTAAACAACACTTTAAAAAACTGTATCTCTGTTAAAAAATAGTGTAAACATTTCAAGATTTGGTTCTGAAGTAGCCTTGTAGTAGTGCTCCAGCCACTAAAGTGAGCTGCCACCCCACAGCGCAGCCGACAAGGGTGCCAAAGCTCCCAGGTGGGTTTGATCCCTACAGAGTGCATTGATTTGTTTTTAAAAGGGCTTTTTTTTTTTTTAATCCTTAGCAGAAAATGTAAACAATACTTAGGATTAGTTACTCCAGCAAGACTCACATCCAGCAGGCTGAAAACAAGAGAATCCAGTCCATACTCCCTCATGTGGACAGTGTCACTGGCTTATTCAGCAACAGGATTCTGACAGAACAAAGAGTGTTCCATGCAAGTGCCAACTCTGGCAGGTAAAAAAAGTGAATTAAAAAACAACAGAAATTATGGCAGCATCAGAGGCTACAAATCTTGAGGTGTTTTGGTGGGTTTTTTTAAACTGAGCTGCAACCTAATGAGAAAACACAACAGGAACTCCAAATCCAGCAACAATTTAACCAAACACTGATAAATTCTGCCAAATAAAACACAGCCAGCAGCTGCTAAGTGCTCACCTGGGTTACCTGTCCCATGAAGCACACAGGGAACTTCTGCCAGGACATTTCAGGGGGAAATACCAAACAGCCTTTAATTTACTCTCCTGACTCATTTCAAATAGAGTCAAAATATCTTCACATTCATTTAAAGAGACAACCTCCAGTGTGGAGAGTTTTTACACCTTGTACCTCAACACCTGTGCCAGGATTATGTTCTGCAAGAGGGGGACCCCAGACACCAAGGACATTATTCTGCTCCTTCCACAGCTGTAGCAGAAACTGCCTTAACATAATAGGGGCCCTCGTGCAGGTAAGCCCTGAGCCTCAGGTAATACTGATTGCCAAAGATCTCTGCAATGGTTTTGGAGTTCACCAGGGCCTTCACCAGTTCGTATTTAGCATCCTTTGAAGCTTTGTCAGGCTCCACAGATCTGTCCACAACGTACTCCACAAACCCTGGGCTGTTCAGCATCAGCTTCTGGGCCCATGGTTGATTTGCAATGGCCTAAACAGGAAGACAAGAGATGTGAGGTGGGGGGGAAACATTTTAAACCCTCCAAAAAGCAGTTACACAGTAGGGTTTTTGTTCCATAGACAAGGAACAGGAGAAATTAAATGAGATACAAAACCACCACTCAAATCAAGCAGCAGGGTTTAACACTAGAGAACAAGTAGAGCTCAGTGCTTATCTTCAAAGTTTTAAGGGAATTATCACAGCAGTGCCTCTGGTATAGAGGCAGCACCTTAGAGCACAGCTCTTGCCTTTTTTCCCCTCTCCAGTTTATTAGAAAATTAGCATTACACACATGATGTGTCTGCTGCGTGATTTAAATGGGGAATGCAAGTGGGCGACGAGGACAAAAGCCTTTTTCTGACCACTTCTGGGCTTTAACAAGAAGTTTGTGGCATTCACTTCAAAAAAATAAATAAATCTGAGACTGAATGGCAACACAAGTCACTCCCTGATGTTTAAAAGCAAAAAGCACTCACAGTAAACACCCGTAAAGCCCCACAGTGGAGATCAGGGAAC
Source organism: Picathartes gymnocephalus (assembly GCA_013390045.1). NCBI lineage: Eukaryota > Metazoa > Chordata > Aves > Passeriformes > Picathartidae > Picathartes > Picathartes gymnocephalus. Next base: position 204,489 of record WEKY01017828.1, on the reverse strand, counting down.
GGCTGGGTGCTGATGCTCCTGAACAGCTCCAGGGGCTGGCTGGACAAGGATGTGAACCAGGATTCAGTCATTCTTAAAAGGTCTTCTGTCTGCTGCTCTGGCTACATAAAGCACAAAAATGGAAGAGTTTGATTAGGATCATGAAAAGCTGACAGATTTTCAGGATGTGTTCAAATGGTTTAATCACTCATTTAGAGCTACACTGTTAACCCAGATCCCTGGACCCAAAGAACACCCCAGGGACTGGAGCAGTTTGCCCCTATCCCTTTGAGCACAAGGATATGAACCTGTTTACTCTCATTCCCTCATCAATGAAGTCCTGATTTCACATTTTATTAACATTCCAGAACACCTGGCTCCTTACAAACAAACCCAAACCTTTAAGCAAATGAATCGGGAAATTTCAAAACAGTACATCAATGGCTCAGAACACTGAAAGCACCACTGCTACCCAACCTAGAGGCTGCAAAATCTCTTCTCACAGTTACTCAGGTGTGTGGTAATTTCATTCTTGGAGATTTAAAGAAAAAACAACGACAAAAATCCCAACTTACAGGCAAGTAAAGCAGAGATGAAATCGCATCCAAGCACCGAAGCCGTAACTCAGTGGGGGCATTCTTGGCCTGGTGCCCTATTTTGCTTAAGAGGTTCTGAAATCTACTTCCTTTCAAAACAAAAACAAAGTTATTTTAATTAATTCAGTCAGATCTCTACAGGAATACAGTTACTCATCAGCTAGATTATAAATGTATTAATTTTTCAATTCCTTTCTGTATCACCCCAAACCAATTCACTCTTACATTATAATGAGGAAGTTTTATTAAAGAATAAAAAGATACTAACTAGTTTTTTGTAAAACCTGTTTGCCTTCCACATTTGATCCCAGGATTCCCAGTGTGTCCACAGCCACTCCAACCATGGTCGGATCCTGACTTTCTGCCATTTCAAAGACTTTTTCCATAAAGACAGGGTAGCGCTCACAGATCTGCTGGGGACTGTCCACAACAGCCAGATTGCCAAAAAATTTAACAAATCCTGAGAGAACAAGACCAAAAAAAGCATTGAGTGGAAGAACAGCAGCTTCAGCAATGTCAAAATTAAATGTACATTAATATGAGACTGATTTGTTCCTAAACATGTGTTACTAAGTCTGAATAGTGTTGGTGAAAAGCTCAAAATAAAGACAGAACTAAGCAACAAGCCAAATATTTTGACTGTTGCTTAATTCGTGATGTTTGTATTCCTAAAAAAGGCTACAATAACACAAACTTTAAAGCTGCAGCACAGCCTGTCCAGATCTTACCACTTTTACTGAGCAAAGTTCTTCACGTGTCACTGTCCTCCAGCATTTTTCAAACACCCAGTTTCACATATCCAATCTAATATTCAAAATTTCCCCTGAGCTTTCAACAGAGAGGCTTAACAGTGCTGTCCACTTAACTCACAAAGCAAGCAGCAAACCCTGGGAAGAAGGAATGCATGGGGCCACCTGGCAAATAGAAGCTGGAGAAGGGATCTGACTCTGCCCCCAGGATGATGTTGGAGATCTTGTCAGTGACTCCCTGCTGAGCCAGGTACTGCCTCCCGTGGGGGGTGTGGGCCAGCGAGCTCACCATCTCGATGCACGTGGCTCTGCAACAAACAGAGTTATTTTCGTTTATGTCAGGTGGGCTTTGAAGCACTCAGGGATTAAGGAAAAAACCCCACGCCCATAAGATGAAATCCTAATAAAGAAACAACAAATGACCCCAGCTGTCCAAGCTCCTCCGAGCTCATTCAGCTCTTTGAATTTGTGAAAGAATTTAGTGTTTCTGTTGCAAACTTGACAATTATCACTCCTCAAATTAAGGTATAAAGTATTTTAGACTCAAAGCAGTTCAAGAACAGGCAGATAGAGCATTTCTCTGAAAAGGGTTTTACAAGAAACACACAAAAATATGTTTATTTTATCAGAATATCAGTTTTAACAGTGGTGGAAATCTCCTTGGCAAACTCACCCACATACCTGACCAGCACATCCTCTCCAGTCAGCTCCCCAATTAACTCAGGGATCAATCCACTGTCTGCACAGTAATTAAGAGACTCTGCTGACACTGATGAAATCTCCACAATTAACTGAATAAAAGCAAAAAGGACAGTTTATAAAAACATTATAATAATTCACAGTAACAACCTCTTATGGTGCTGATTAACCCTATACGTATTAAATATGGAATTTAATCATATTTTTATCATTAATCCAAATATTTGCCTGAAGCAAACTGATAAGGAGCTCCAAGAAAAGTGTGTACAGAGCAGTGAAAAACACTGATTTAAAAGCCATAAAACCCAGGCTGGGAGTCAGGAGCAGCAGAGAACCTGCCCACCTCATAGACCCTGTAGCGAACAACGTCACTCGTGGCCATCACATTCCTCAGGTCACTCAACAAACTGCTCCCAAACAGAGCCTGCAAACCCTCCTGGCTCTGGGCTACTCTGGACAGAGATTTGATGGCCTGCAAGCAAAAACAGGAGATTGTTATTAAAAATTAACAAAACCACGCAGAGAAGAAAATTCGAGATTATCAGGCTCAGTTGCAGTGTTCTTTATTAACTTATTAACTATAGCTACCCGTTTAATTTTAGTTATAAATGAATTTTCACTGATGAGAGCTCCTTACTGCCATCCAAGCACCTCAGCTTGCAGAGGAATGGGATAATAAAGCCACGTTTACCTCTTTGGCCACTGCTATTTTCTCCCCACCAATGCAGTTTATGATTTGCCGTAGCAGCTCGGGGCTGTGGAGAATTTCTGTGACAGCAGCTGAGTCTTCAACAATCCTCCCAACCTGATCCAAAAATTACAGAAAATAATATTAGAACAACATTTCTGTCTACTGTAAGGATGCTCAAGCACTGGAACAGCTGCACAGAAAACTAAAATCACCATTTTTTGAGGTTTTTGGATTAAAACTCAACTGGCCAATACATGAGCACCTGTTCTTAGCTGAATTTCTAGAAATCCAGCCCAAACCACAAGGTTCCACAATCCTTTAAAATTAATGCAACAAATGCGGAGTTCCCACAGCCTGTTTGGTGTTTCCACAGCCACATTTAAAGCACCCTGAATATCAAAATGTTGCTGCTTTTAATCCTTACATCACCTACTGGCCTGGAAAGCTTTAACCAGGACACGTGGCAGAGGTTTTATTCACAAGTTGCTTTTGTCAAGACATAATTTGGTACATTATATCTCATAAAGCATTATACACACACCGCCCGGTGATTATCCTAAATAGCACGAGTGTAGAAGGCCACAATTTTTTCCTGCTTTTTTCACAAACTGAGGCAGGAAAGAGCAGATGGGGACTAACGCAGAGCTCTGTCCCCTCCTCCTGGAGGAAACCCTGTACCTGGGACATGGTGAGGATCTTCACGGAGTCATCGGGGTGGAAAAGGCCCTTCTGCAGCTCTTCCCTGAGGTTCTGGATCACGTAAAGGGGGTCCAGGGCCTGCAGGAGCCTCTCCAGGATGGAAACACACGCGGACACCTGTTCCCTGGGCGGGACGGAGAGAAAACAGAGCCCTTGAAAAAACGGACACGGCTGTGCCACCTCCCGCCCCGAGAGTGCGCAGGGAATGAGGCGGGGAGGCGGCAGCAACCCCCCGCTCCGGGAGAACAGCAGCGGGGCCGCTCAGGCCCGCGGCACCGCGCCGCAGCTCACCGGTCATTGACGCCGAGGAGGCCGAAGAGCGCTTCCAGGTGGTGGGCGCCGAGACGGGCGCGGAGGGCGGCGGGCGGCACGGCCTGCAGGGCGACCCGCAGGGCCCGCAGCTCCTCCAGCGCCGCATCCCGCCGCGCCGCCCGCTCCAGCAGCTCCGCCGCCGCCTCCTCCATCTTTGCCACCTCCGCCATCTCCCGGGAGTCTCGCGAGAACTCGCGTCGCCCGTGGCAACCGCCGGGCGGGAGTATCGCGAGAACTCGGGCGGCCCTTAGCAACCTTTAGCCGCGCTGTTGCTAAGGGCGCCGTTTGCGTCCGCCAAAATGTAAACAAAATGTCCGCGCGCCGCGCCCCCGTCGGCTCCGTCCCATTGGGTGTGGCGGAGGGGGCGTGGTTCCCGTAATGGAGGGACGTGGTCCTGGTCATGAGGGGGAGTGGTCCCGGTAATGAGGGAGGGTGGTCCTGGTAATGAGGGGAACGTGGTCCCGGTAATGGAGGAGTGGTCCCGGTAATGGGCGGGGCGTGGGCCGTTGGGGACGTGGTCCCGTGGGCATGGCGGCTCTCGATCCTCTGAGGGGCGGGCGGAGGTCGGTGCACGGCATCGCCGTTTTTTGTGAAAACCAGGATAAACGGCGTTTATCGGGGTTCGGGAAAGGGAAGTGCTGATCCCGGGAGAGCGGCGACAGCCGGTCCCATCCCGGTGTTTGCCCGGAGCAGCTCCCTGGTCTGCGGGGAACGTGCCACCCCCCGATGTCTTCAAGCTGAGTTTTTTCACCTTTTGCAAACAAACTGATGTCAGATAACTCCTACAAGTTTGTGCTTCCAGCTCTGGCAACGATTACATCCCCCAAATAAATATGTAACAGATAGGCGGGTTCGGGAGTTCTGCAGGCTGGCAAGGAATGAATTCTCCTGGCAGGTTATGGGAACGGACAGGGGGACAGTAAAAAGTTACACGGGGGACAATAAAGTTACAGCGTGAGACAGAAACAGCGCCCGGCTCCTCCGCCCCGCGTCCCTTACGGGAGAGTTTGGGTAGAACCAGCACGGAGGACTCGGCACCTACCCGGTGGTTTCTATCCAGAGAGCCCCGACCAGATGAAATCTGAGAAAATAACAGTGTTATAGACAGGGAAATCAAAGCAGAGGTGACAAACGGCGTCAGCAAGTCTCGGAGCGCCGGGGAGGGCACTGGGAGGATCCCAGTGCTTGTACTGGAGGGAGAGCCTGGAAATGCCAGCGGCTGCTGGTGCGGGCAGTTTGATACCGGCAGTGACAGCGCTCGGGTGTCTGACCCCACTTTTGGGGTGCCAGTCCCCGCTTTTTGTCCCCCAAGCTCTGCAGGCCAGGCAGGTGCAGGGGCTGCGGGTGGCAGGTGGGGACACCACACGCGGGGACACCGCGCTGTCCCTTGTCCCACGCCGCAGCCCCGCAGCGGGCGGGCAGCAGCCGGGGAGGAAGGAGAGGAGGAAGGAGAGGAGGAGGAGGAGGAGGAGGAA
>WEKY01017828.1:183378-198711 GCA_013390045.1 Picathartes gymnocephalus | reverse complement strand
GACAGGGCACTGGGATGGACACGGGGCTGGGATGGACACAGGGCTGGAATGAGGATGGACAGGGCACTGGGATGGACACAGGGCTGGGATGGACACAGGGCTGGAATGAGGATGGACAGGGCACTGGGATGGACACGGGGCTGGGATGGACACGGGGCTGGAATGGACACAGGGCTGGGATGGGGATGCAGGACACAGGGCACTCCCTGGGGAGCACAACAGACACCAACCCACCCCAAGCAACCATGGAAATACCTGTCTGCACCTTTGTTAGCAAACCTCTCCCCAAAACCATCGTGCAGGAGGGCTGGACTCCCTGTGTCTGCTGGGAGAGAAGCAAATTTCCAAGTGTTTTTTTGCACTCAGCATTGCAACAAGTTGTGTTCAGGTGGTGTTGTTCGTTTGAGGATTTTTAACAGAATCTCATCAACACCAGGCAAAAAGTCCTAGCATGGTGATTCTAAACCTAAAGCTCTTTTTAATTCACCCAAGTCAAAAGAAGTGTTGCAGAAATCTGAGTCTCTCTGCACTAAACTGGCATTCTGCTGCTCGGTGCTTTTTAGTGAAGTGCTTAAAATCTCACTGAGGTGTTTTCGGTTTTGTTCACTTCGGTATTTTGGCAATTATGAGTTTAATTGGTTTATCAGGCAGGAATCCTGACATTTCACTCCTCTTTTGCACCATCCCTTGGCAAATACAATTATTCTGGAAATAAAGGGGGTGTTATCTTCCTTTTTGTAAAAAAAGTAGGGAGGAAACACCAGAAAAAACAAGATAGTATTTATGTTTGTACTAATATTCAATCACAAATGATCCTGGGGTTTCCTCATCACATGCACGTACATCTTCCAGGAAGATTTGTGAACACCAGGCTGAACAGGTTGGATGTTGTTTTTGGTTTTTTTTTTCCTGAGCAAGGAGCATGATTACATTTTAATCTGGAAAAATAGGTACACCAGCACATCTCTGTTTGGCTTGTGACTCGCTGAGTAGCTTCTGGGATTTGTTGTATAATATTTGTTAAATGGCTTAGTGGGAAAAAAAGAGCACAGAAGGAGCTCTAAAAATTATTATGAGCAGCCTTGTGGTAACAAATATTTCCTCAAATGGATTGGGAAAGAGGAGACTGGCAATACAGCACATCAGTCATTTTCTAAATGAGAAGGAGCTCCTGGCTTTGTGGTGACAAGAGAGATTTTTAATTCAATTTAAAAAAAAAAAAAAGAGAGATTTCTACATTAATGTTGTAATGACAGGTTTTTCAGAGGACAAATGAGGGTGGAAATAAGGGGGGAAAAGAAATATATTCTTAGTCTTCTAAGCATTTTTTAATCACTGTAGCTGAATCAGGGCCAGATGCTGTTTATGTCAAAAACAAAACAAAAGACAAAGGGAAGGCGCCGCAGCCCAGAATGGCACCATCCTTCAGCTGCTTCTCAGCACTCCAAATTAACCTCACCATTCCTGCAGCACCCCTGCTGGGATAATGATACATTTTTGGGAAGCTGTTTGTGGCATGTGAGCACAAACAGCAGCTCCTGCACAGCAAACCCCACTCGTCACTGCTGCTCTGCTGGGCCAAGGCAGAGCCTTGGTGTTTGTGCAGCCCTGCAGAGCTGGGCTCTGCCCACTGGGATTTCTGTGCCCCACAGGATCCTGATTCACTGTGCTTTTAGTAGCAGATAATTAAGGTGAAATGAATTTAAAACCTGCCTTGAAGTCTGGCTGTGAGGCTGGAATGAGGTCTGGGTGAGCAGAGGAGAACAATCTGACAGGGCAGGATGGAAATTCCCCATTTGGTCCTGGCACCAAATGTGTTTCCCATGGACAAATCCCTGACATACTGCTCTTCTCCTGCCCACATCCCCAGGGAGGCAGAGGGTCCCGTCCCCTCCATTTCCCAGAGGGATGGACACAGCTCAGCCCTGGCACAGCTGAAGGATGGTTGCAGATGTGTCCTGAGCAGCAGAGATGTGCTGGGTGTGGGAGCCACTCCCTTCGTGTTTGTTTTCCCACCAGAAATGGAGACATTCCATGTCTTACCTCCTTCTTCACCGAACCAGTCCTGTGGTTGGGTGGTGGAGTCTGTAACCCCCGTTAGCCTTGGGTTGACCTGCCACAGCCGAGCTCTGGGCACCCCTGGGCTGATACAGCCTCAAAACTGTCCCTCTGCTGCCCTGTTGGAGGGGCATTAATGCCCCTAGGAACAGGTTCTCACCTTAATTTAATTTAACTGGCAATGCTAAAAGGAGCCTGCAAATGTCCCTCAAGTCACACACAGTGTAAATGCTGTTTTCCAGAGTGCAGTATTTCACCTCCCATCACCCCTGCTGTTGTCTCGCAGGTGCTGACACTGCTGGTGCTCATGTACCCCCTGCTCAGGGGCCTGGCTGTGCAGCTGCACTCTGCTGTCACTGGCAGCTACGTCCCAGGGACAAATTCCATTGCCTTTGTCAACTGCCTCAACGAGCAGATCGCCAAGGACATCGCCAGGTACGGGGGCACTTCCCTGGCTGTCCTCCTTGAGAGGCTCCAGAGCTGGAATAAAGCTGAATATTCCCTTGTCCCTCTGTACTTTGCATTTCTAGGGGGGTGAGGCACAGGGTGCCCACAGCAGCTGTGGCTGTCCCTTCCCTGAAGTGTCCAAGGCCAGGTAGGACAGGACCTGGAGCAAGCTGGGATAGTGAAAAGTGTCCCTGCTCATGGCAGGGGGTGGAGTGATGTAAAATTTAAGGTCCCTCCAACCCAAACCATTCTGGGATTCTGTGGTACCCAAGCAGTGCTCCTTTCCACTGACTCTGTATCACAACCCCCTCACCCAGAGCTGCTCTGTCCCAAGGAAAGCTGGCATTTGCCTCTGAAGTCAATGCCATGGTAACAGCAAGTAATTCTGTTTATTGCACTGCCTTGCATTTTCAAGACCCATTCTCAAGCCATGACCCTGAATTTATGGGTTCTCAGATGGATTAAGCCTCAGCCTGGCGTTCTCTGTTCTGCCACAATCTTTATTCCTCTCTAGAACAGCACAGACAACAAAATGCCAGGAGGGATATTTATAGAGAGGGACAAACAGTGCTCTGACATGAAAATAAAGGAAGTATGAAAGGGATCCACAACAAGCGCTTGTGAGGTATCACTCTGCTCACCAGGCAAGCCAAAGGGAATGAGGGCTTTTCCTTGATTTTTCCTTCTCCTATTTTAATATATGAGATACTTTGTGTGATATTTTGCATGCAGAGTTTTTTTTCCACACATCTGTCAGTCCCTGACTCAATGGATGGTCTGTTCAAAGCACTGAACCCGTGTTGACTGGGGAAGTGTTTATGATGGACCATGAAGTTTCCTGCAACACCTCCTGCACTGTTTTCCTGCTGCCCTGCTGCTGCCAAAACCCCTCCATCTCCAGCAAAGTGCTCCCACACATGTCCAGGAACTGACAGGCTACTGAAAGGGAGTTTGTGTCACCTTAAATACTGCAACTGTATTAAGAAATTCAAATAGAATGATGTCTGCACTGCTCGATGTCTCCTAAAAAAAAAGGAGCAACTGTACCTGGTGAAAAGAGCCTCAGTTCCTGAAAATGCCTCATCTTAACAGCTTTGCAAATGCCTTCCACTCTTTGTTCCTTATCTTGCAGGGAAGGGAGAGGAGATAAATCACTCCCCCTCGCTGAGATATGTGTACTTTGGTTGTGGTTTTACTGGTGGAGTAATGCTTCCTTTGTTCTGGAACTGGGAGCAATGAGCCCTGGTTGTAGGGGATGACACAGGGCTGCTACACTGATTTCCCCCCACTCCTTTTTCCTCTGCTGTCATGTTTATTCTTCCTTTGCACTGCTCAGTGGAACACTCACTAGGATGGATCAAGGAAGTTTTCCACTGGTTTAAGGAAAAGGGGTTCAAGCTTTGGGAAAGCAGAAGAGCTGCAGGTAGAATTCAGCATCTCAAGGCCTTATTGCCTGTCCTGGGAGGAGCTGACCCCCTTGGCTGGGTGGCCACTGCACCTCACCCAACTTACCCAGCACCCCGCCAGCCCCCACTTGGATTTGTGCTTATCATTTTCTTTGCTTTTCTGCTTATTAATATTTAATCTGTCTCACTTCAGGGCCTATTGTGAGGCACAGACAGAGAAACACACAATTAAGTGCCCAACCCAGAGCTATCATATATTATGCAGACATTTTCCACAGATCACATTCAACTTCTTGCAATGTTCCCCATTCCCCTGGTGGCCTCTTGCTGCTGCTCAGCTTGCTGGGACAAAGCTCAGGATCTCAGTTAGGATCTCAGTTTATTGGGACCAAAATGTTCCTGCGCTAAAGGGACTTGCAAGTTGCAGGCAGCAGATCCAAACTGATTTGTGCCATGTGTGACATGACAGGCACAGCAGGGGTGGCTCTGCTCATGCTGCTGCACTTTGTTGGTCTAAAGATTAACTCAAGATGCTCCACGAGCATTAAATGCCTGGAACAGCCTGCACATGGTGAGAGCAAACAGCCCTGAGCCCCCTGGGCTGCTTCTCCTCTCCAGCCATGGTCTCCCCAAGCCAGTGCTAAGGAAAACCAAAGGTGGAATCACTGGTGCCCTGCCTGGAGGGGCAGCTGCCACCTCCATGAGAAGGGCCAGCCACTGCTGTGGTCACAAAACACAACATTTGCCCCCTTTCTTCTAGAAATCCCCCTGAACTTGGTTCAGAGCTTTGCAATCTCTGAGGTATCAGCTCTGCAATAACAAACCAGCCCACAACTGACAGAGGCAGCCCGAGGGAAGGAATTTATTTGGGCTTCAGATTTCCAGGACATTTTGGGTTGAAAAGCCTTGATGTTGTTCATTTAACAAGATGCACATTCAGGCTGCTCTGGGAAGAAGGGGCACAGTTGGGCAGTGACAGACAAACCCCTTCTCATCCATCCCAGGCCGGGTTCTTGTGGTCCCACAGTTCAGCCCTGCCCTGGTGACCCCACAGCCAGAGGGGCACAGGGCTGGCACTGGGCAGGGTCCTTGCATCCTCCAGGCCAGGAGCAGCACCCAAACTCCCTCCTCAGCACAGGGAGGGTCCCAGAGCCCTGCCAGGAGGGCCTGATCTGAAGTAGCTCCAGCCAAAGTTCACCTTTGCCTCTGTTTTCTCAGGGTAATAAGTAACCCAAAATTCCACATCTCCAATGTCAAAGCTGCTGCTGGCAGTCCTGGGCAGCACGAGGGGATGTCCCCATGGCTGGGGGTGAGCACTGAGCTGGGCTGGCACTGACTCCCCTCCTGTCTCCCCCAGGGCCATCATGGATAAGAAACTGGCTGCCTACGTGAACATCCTGCCCAAGAGCTCGGCCTTGTAAGTTGGGCTGGATATTCTCCCATGGAGGAGGCAAACCTGGGCTCCACAGGGAGGGAAGGAGGGGATGGACACTGCCTTGGGTTTCCAGAAGGCTCCTGGGCCTGTTTGTTGTTGCAGATGGTGGGGATGAGCCTTACCATGCTCAGAGCTTATTAAGGAGGGCAGATGCTCTGACTGCCCATGGGGGCCATTTATTTATTGGTTACTTGGCTACACAGACATCCAGCAATTTAGGATTTATGGTCCTGAGGATATGGTGCCTGTTATCAGAGGCTCTAAAAAGCAGCCAAGGCAGGGACCAGGCCTTTGCAAAATGAAGCAGCTTTTTCAGGCAGGAAGAACAGCATGTTTGACCTTGGAACAGGCCCAGCCCTGCTCTGCAGGTGTCCTCAGCAGTCCATGCAAAGGGACTGCACTTGTGAAAGGGGTTCAAGAACAAAACCCCAAAACAGCTTTTCCTCCTCGAAACACCCTGGCAGAAGTGAGGAGCAGATCCCACCACAGCTTCCCTCAGGAGGAGATCCCCACAGTGCACCCCTCTATCCCACCTGAGGGCAAAGCCAGTAAAGCCCTTCCTCCCCTTATCCATCGTTTCCTACAAACCCAGGCAGGCGGGGCAGAGCTGCTCCTGCACAGCCCGGGCAGCTCCAGCCGCCTTCTGCTCCGTGCCCTGCTCAGGAGACTCCGCGACGCTTCCGAGCCCTCCTCGAGCAGGAGCCCCGCTGGCTGATGAGATCAGGACGGGCTCCTGGCAGGAGAAATGTTTTGAAAGGTCACATCTGACTCATGAGAAGGGCAGCTCCTCTCCTGCAGGGAAAGAGAGGAAGAAAGCTCAGCCTCCCAGCCACAGTCCCTGCAGGCATTGTCCCCCTGCCACTGCTCAGAGCAGGGCCACCACCACAGGACACCCCAGTCCCAGCAGATTTGCCCTGCCAGTCCCCCTGGGCAAATTCTCTGCAGGAGACTCTGGTCCATAAATCTGGGGTGCTCACTTACGTGCTCAGAGTTTTGGGGCCAGCGATGCTTCTTGAGCCACTTTGTAAAAAATGGCCACGTGCAAAAAGCACCAAGCACCGTGAAGGGGGTTGGCATGGCTGCAGCCAGAGCTGGATTTGCTGATGCTGCTTTTCTTTTAAATCCAGGTATTTCTGGAAAGGGGAACTGGAAGAATCCACTGAAATACTACTGGTAAGTGATCATTCCCTACATCACAAAAATCCCTGTTGCAAACGGCCCCAGCCAAAAGGGGCTGCAGGGAGGTTTGGGGAGGGTGGCACCAACCTGCCTGAGGTTTGGGAACACCCCCCAGGGAAGAGCCCTGGAAGAGCCCCTCTCACACCCCTGCCCATGCTGGGTGGGTGCAGTGGAACTGCACATCAGGATCCCTTCATCATTTCACCCTTGGGGTTTGTTTTGTTTTTATTTTACTCTCCACAGCTGGTGAAAACAAGGACTTCCAAAATAGGGGAATTGTCCAACTACGTCAGGTGAGGCTCTGGCTCGGCGGGAGCACTGGGTGTCCCATCCAAGGTAGGCTGTCACCTCCTGCTCTGGGTTTGGGTGTTCCTTGAGCCCCTTCCCGCCTGGGGAGAGGGGGTCTTAAGTGCTCCTGCTGTATCTTATGAGCCAGAAAAACCCAGAGACAGCATCAGCAAAAAGGAAAAAGTGGCAGAAATATCAACTGCTGGGCTTCACCCAGCCCCCTGTGCTGGGTTCGAGGAGGGATTCTCCTCCTCCTCCTCGCACAGGTTATTCCCTGACAGCCTCCTGACAGGATTTCCTGCATTTCCCGAGCGGGGAGCACACTCAGCTTTGGGCCAGGCCCCCGGCAGTCTGTGGTAAACCCCAAACTCAAAACAAAATTCCCACGTGGCAAAAAGAAGCTGCGGGTTCTTTGAAGCGCGGGAGGGCGCGGGGCAGGGCTGGGAGCGCGGCTTCCTGCGGGACTGGCGCTGACTCTGCTCCTCCGCGCCTGTTTCCACTTTAGATCCATCCATCCCTTTGAAATCCCCGAAATCATCAGCCTGCCAATTGACCAAGGAAACCCTCTGTACCTCAAATGGATAGAGGAGAACGTCCCACGGGACTGAGGAGTGCGACGTGCAGCTCATTTTTGGGGAGACCGCGATCCTGCTGAGCCACACGGGAGGCGGCTTTTACCTCCTCGGGTTTGCTGTGACACAGGAGCTTGTGATTGGGAACCTCCCCTCCTCGGCCTCCCCAGAGAGCTCCGAGCAGCCCGGAGCTGGTGCAGGCTGAGCTGGGGAAGAGCCGCCTGCACCAAAAGCTGTGGCTGCGGATACGCGGAGATGCTCCTGTCAGGACACTCGGGACTGCGAATTCCAGCTGGGAACCGTGGCCTGGCAGTGCCATATATCCCCACAGCCAGCCCGGAACCCTGCCCGGCCCCCTGCTCCCCGCAGCGGCGCTCCCAGCATCCCGCCCCGCCCTGCCTCTGCTTCCCCGGCCCGGGGGCTGCAGGATGTGGCCGGGCACCCCGCGCTGCGCCGGCCCCTGCCCTCCCCTGCTGGCAGCCAGCGAGTTCCTGGAGCCTTACAGAATCCAAGGAAACGCAAAACTCCAGCAGATGCCGCAAGGATTTAGCAGGAGCCGCGAGCAGCACACACAGACTCTGCCCTGTCATGGAGAGCTGGGATGAGCTGGAACACATCCACAGCCAGTTCAGGGAAGCCAAGTGCCAGCAGGACCACGACACTGCCCTGGCCCTGTGTCCCTAGCCCACCTGAGCTGTCGCGTTCTGCCCAGGCCAAGCTGAAGTTTGTAGAAAGATCCTTATGGTAATGGTTCATGGGATATAATTTATGGAACATTTTCAAGTTATTTATGTGACTGGGAAGGGCATAAACAGGAGCATTTCTTACCTGGGCAGGAGGAAGGGCCTGTCCTGGGCTGGCAGGACACACCCTCACCTGGCATGGAACACAACCCAGCTGCCCCATGGTGGGCATCCCAACTCAATAATCCTCACACTACAAAAAAACAGTGACGTTGAAAAAAACCCCACTTTTTAATTGTACATCAGACATATTAATTACAACTTGAGTATAACAAGAGTTGCTCACAAGCAGCAACCTGAACTCAGAGATCAGAAGGTGCACAGAGTTGTTATAACCTCTATCACAGCGAATGCAAAATATACTCTGCAACAAAAATACTTTTATAGGCTCCACATTCAATTCTCTGCAAGAAGCCAGGAGAGGAGGAGAGGGAACAGAGAGGGAGCAGAGAGGAGCCAGGGCCACATCTTGTGGGTGCCCCCACGAGTGTAATGTCCACTGGCACATCCCACAGGCACAACCCTGCTCAGCCCTGGCACAGCTCTTGGCAGCCCCTTGGAATCACAGGGCCTCCACAGGCACTCAAGGAAGGGAAACATTTGAAGTGGTGCTTCGAGGACAAAGCTAAGGCAGGACAGGGAGTTTTCCAGCTGCTGGACCCCTCCCTGCCAGGGATGGGGGGGCTGGCAGCACCTCTCCCAGAAGGACAGGGACAGTCTGCCCTGGCTGAGCCCAGATCCCACAAGCACAGCTGGCACAGGACAGGGTCTGCTGATGGACAGGACCCCCCAGCCCAGCATGGCCCACCCTCCATCCCTTGGGACAGCCACAGTGGGATGGGGGAGAGATGAGGAGGACAACATTAAAAATATCTCTCTTACGGAAAAAAATTGAACACATCTATCTGATATCAGAATCTTTTTTTAAAAAGCCAACTGCTCTGCTCCTGCCCAAGCTGGCAGTATTGCTTTGTTAAATGAGGGGGCTGCTCCTTCTCTCCTGCAGGCAAATCAAGCCCAGTGCTCACAAACATCACCATGATGAGAGAGGCACAGCCACGAGGCCACAGGGGTGGCCACAGGGACCCCAGTACAGCCCCCTCCCCCTGCCCCCGCTGTCCTCTTCAGCCTTTTTTTGGTTTGTCTGCTGGTTTGGCACATTTGGGTTGAAGATTCCTGTAGAAACAAAGGCCTTAGGCTCCAGTCTGTGAAGTGCCCATGGTGGTTTTAAGGCCAAGGAGGATTTTTTGGACGATCTCTACCAAGATCATGATTGTCAGAACAGGGAAATGAAGCTGGTGCAGCACCACACACAGGTCCAGGTTGAGGCACATCTGCCCCGTGGCTGCAACAGCCACACGTGGGCTGGCTTGGGGCATTTTCCTCTCACGTAGAACAAACCACATTCCTTTAATGAATGGATTCAGGATGAGGCGGAAAACCCCAAGAGCTGTCCCCACTTTCCCATGGGCAAAGGGACGAGCTGTGAGAGCCCAGGGATGAGGAGGGGTTTGTGCTCTGGCAGCAGGACCCCCTCGAGGTCAGGCTGGGACTCCAGCATGAGCCAGGCTGTGCCAGGCACAGGCCCAGGTCCCTCGGGCTGAGCCCCCCAAGCAGCTGCTCCAGCTGTGCCAGGGGGGTCCCTCTGGAAGGGCTGGACCCCCTCACTGCTGTGACCTCCACCAGGCTCCATCAGGAGAGCACGGCCGGGCCACGCTCTGCATAAACACAGCCAGGGAACTAAAAACTGTTAACATTAAAAAAATAGAGTGTCACGGCTTCAGGTTTCATTCCTGGGCAGCACTGCCGGCCTGGGCACTGCCTCCACCCGCCGCGATGCCCGGGGGGAGGTACCAGCACCTCTCCAGTGCCTCAGGGGCTTCCCCAGCATCCCGATCTCCTCTGCTTTGGCTCCGGGAGAGGTTTCGGGGCTGGCGGGGCTCAGTAGGGGGTCGTGCCTTCCCACTCCACCAGGTACTGCACCTTCCCCTCCAGCGTCACCCGCCGTGCCAGCACCTGGTACTTCTCCCCGCACACCAGCCGGCCCGCCGCCCCGAAGTAGCTGCTGATGGAGGACTTGAGGTGCGACAGCGAGGAGTCGTCCTCGCTGATGCTCTCGAAGGTGTGGCTGTCGATGCCGTCGTCGGGGCGGTCGGGGCCGGCCGCTGCCTCGCTGCCCTCGGGGGTGGCCGCGGCCGGGCGCCCGCCCAGCTCGCCCCCTCTCCTCTTGGCCCCCGAGGCGTAGGCTGGCACTGCCAGTTTGCGCTTGCGGCTGCCCACGGTCCTGCGGCTGCCAGGGAGGGCACAGGGCAGCAGTGAGGGCAGCACCCAAAAGGTGCCGTCCCCCCCTCTGCCGTGCTGGAAGCACGTCGGGAATTTGGGGGAGCCCAGCAAGGACCGACAGCTCCGATCCTGCATGCCCAGCAAGCACCACCTGGGGACCCCCAGCCCGTTTGGGACACAGGGAGGAAAAGTTCCCCAGGGTGGGACATGAAGGGGGGAGACACAGGTCCTCGCCCCCCTGGCCATGCCACCAGGACCCCTCTGGAAAGGGGCAAGGGGCACAGTCCTCACCTGGACTCGTAGGAGAGGCTCGTGGTGGCCGAGCCTGAGGTGCTGGTGGCATCTGTGGAGTCCACGTCCGATAGGAAGGTCTGTCCTGAGCTGGCACTGTGGACAGAGTAGGGTGGGATGGGACAGGCTGGGCTGCAGCATCGGCCCCAGCCTGGCACAAGCAGCACCCCTGGCCCCCCATGCCCCTGCTCTGGCTGCACAGACCTTTTCAGGCTCTGGATCTCATCCAGCGTGAAGTCGAAGATGCTGGCCAGGTGGTGGTTGGTGCTCCAGGCCGAGGTGAAGTCACTCTGTGTCACAAAAACAAGCTCACTCCTCGCTGCCCGGCACAGGGGTGCTGCCCACACCCCACCACTGGCGCCTCTGCCCGGGGCCACGGCGCTGCTTCCCACGGCCCCGCTGCCCTGGGAGGTGGGCTGGGCACGGAGCGCTCCCCAGAGCGAGGGACAGGAGCTCTCCCGGCCCGCAGGAGTGGGGAACACCCGCGGCGAGCCCCGGGGCTGGGCACATCCCAGGCTGGCTGCAGAGAGGAGGGGAGGAAGGACTCACGCTGGGAATGGCATCTTCCAGCAGGAACTTGGCCCTCTTGCGCCGCGCTCGCCGCTTCTGCTGCTGGAGCTGCCGCGGCAGGAGGCTGCAAACAGGGCGTGAGGGGGGCACGGGCACCGGGCTGCTGCTGCGGGAATCTCCGGGGCAGCGGGGCCACTCACCTGTCCTTATGGGCATATCTGCTTTTCCCCCTCTTCTTCGGATCACAGGAGCTGCTCTCGCCCTCGCCGGGGGCTTTCTCCGGCAGCACCTTGCTGGGGGGGTTCGGGGGCACGCGGATCCGCAGGCGGAAGATGCATTTCTTCTTTTTGATCTCCTTCCCACACAGAAACCTGGGCGGCAGAGGGGAGGGAACAGCCCTCAGGCAGGGTGGCACGGGAGCATCCCGCACCCCACCCTGTGTCCGTCCCTCGCCCGGGCCTCACCTGCTTTTGTAGCTGTTGAGGGCGTTGAGGAGGTGGGGGCCGCGCTCCGAGATGGGGGTGCCCGTGAGCTGCGGGACAGGGGGGCAGGCAGGGCTCAGTGCCCGCTGTGGTTATGCAAAATCCAAACAGACGGGGGAACCCGAACTCCGGCTTTCGGCTCCTGCCCGAGGTCGGGGAGGGAGGGAGGGAGGCAAAGCCCGGCCAGAAGCACTCGGCTCTGGCACTGCCGCCCTCGGGGAGCCGCCCCGGGGACAGGATTCCTACAGGTGTGAGTGCTTCTCCCAGCTCTAGCTCCCACCGGGAAAGGTCTGACACTTCAACAAGAGAAATTCCAGCGCAGAGGAAGGGGATTAAGCTCCTCTGGAGCAGGAGCTGCCGTGCTGAGCGCCGCACGAGCTGGGGTTACATTTCTCACTCCCGTGGCTGCTCTCCAGCCCAAGGCCGGGGTGTGTTTGTACCTTCCCGAGCTGCAGAGGATCCCAGTGGTGGTTCACGAAGGCCAAGATCTCCTCAAAGTCGAAGTACTTCTTCTTGCTCTGCACACCCAGGTTGTAGAGGGCGAGATGGACGATGTCCACCCTGCAGCCAAGGGGGGCACAGGGTCGGCAGCCCTGGCAGGACGGTGCCACCACCGTGCCCTGCTCTGCCAGTGCCACTCCAGCTCCCAGTCCTCCCCAAAGCCACCACTGGAACCTTCCCACACTTCCAGCCTGGATGTTTATCCCAGGGGATGTCACAGGCAGGACAGCATCCCTTGAGCTTTGGGGAGAGGTGGGACACTGCCTGCAGCTGGGGGAAACCCCAAACACACAATCCTACAACGATTTGTGTTGGAAGGGGCCTTAAAATCATCCAGTCCCACCTCCTGCCGTGGGCAGGGACACTTTCCACTAGCCCAGCTTGCTCCATGCCCCGTCCAGCCTGGTCCTGAACGCCTCCAGGGATCAGCCAGCCCGGTGTCCCAGAGCCACCTGGGCACATTCCAAAGGAGGCAGAGCCCATTTCTTACCATCTCAAGGGCAGGCGCTTGATGTATTCGGGTCCCTGGTTGCACACGGAGCAGAAAAACACATAGAACCTGGAAAAAACATCAGGAAAAATGCTGGGAGTGAGGATCATCCTCCAGCCATGCAGGGCCCAGGGATGGGCCAGGTGGGACAGTGACAGCAGGGCCAGGAGGAGTGGGGCTCTGTGGGACAGGGCCACCTGATCCCTGTCGGTGTCAGATGACACAGCTGGGATGTGTCCCCTGGGGAGCCATCTCAGCAGAGCCCAGAAGGGACCTACCGGTCCCCAAACATCATGGGGTCACTGAGGCACTGGGTACAGGCTTCATGGAACCACTGCCGGCAGCGGTAGCACTGCAGCATCTTCAGGTACCACCTGGGCAGGGACAGGAGAACAGTGACAGCAGGGACAGAGTGGGGCAGGCCCCTCCCCAGTCCCCTCCCAGGCACGCAGCCCCCAGCCAGGGAGAGAAAGTCTGTCCCTAACTGGTAATTCTGGTGCAAACGGTGCCTCCGGGAGTGAGCAGAGACCCGGAAGGCAGAGCAAATCCTCTGCCCCAGGGCAGTGCCCTGCAAGCCTGGGATCAAACCTCCCCACCCTGATCCCTTCTTCCTTTTCCCATAAAACCAGTGGTGACACCCATTAGGGCCTTACTCTCCGGGCCCCCCGCAGTAGCAGTAGCACTGCTGCTGGTTGGTGCGGTGTGGGGAGTCCCACTCCAGCAGCTCGGGGTTGTAGGACAGCACCATCTTCACGGCTTGCAGCGTCCTGGCAATGGCTCCTTTCTTCAGGGCACCCCCTTTCTGTGGCGGAGACAGGGACGGGGTCAGCAGAGCCGCCCGGTCCTGCCCCGCTGTGCCGGGGACGGGCAGCACCGGGAGCGGGGAACGCGGGGCAGCCGCACTCACCCGCACGGCCAGGGCAAAAATGCAGCGGCGGCAGAACCACGGCGTCCCCAGCGGGCCCTCGCCGCCGCTCGCCACCGGGATGTGGCACTGCTGGTGATAACCTGCGGGAGAGCTCGGTATCAGCGCCGCGGGGCCGGCCCTGCCCTCGCCCCGGGTGGGACACGGCAGAGCCCGGCGTGGGACACCCACACTCACCCAGCCCGCACTTCCCGCAGATGAGGATTTCGTTCCTGGGGCCCGACGTCTTCCCCAGGCAGATGCTGCACTTGGGCTCCTCCCCTGGGACACCGGCTGTGGGACGAGGGTGACGGAGGTGGCACTGCCACGTCCCCGTGCTGCTGGGAAGGGTCCCATGGCATGGGAGGGGGAAAGGGAGGCTGGGGCAACACTCACCATGCTGAATGTCCTTCCAGAGCACCCAGTACTTGGAGTTATCCTCAAAGGTGACGAGGCAGCTCTGCTTGGAGCCGCTCACCTGCCAGGAGAGAGCGGGAAGAGCAGCTGTGGGTCAGCTCCCATTCCCAGCGCTTCCCTGTTTTCCTTGGTGACTGATCCTGTCTCTCGGGGCTGCGGGAAGTCAGGTTCGGGGCGTGACACCCGGGGGCAGGATGACACCCCAAAATGCCCTGCTGACCCAAGACACGCTGCAGCCCAGGCCAGCACCCCCTGAGCCACGAACGGAGCCAGGGAATGGCACTGGCACCGCTTCGGGTTCTCCCGTTCCCCTGGGGGTGCCCACGTTACCCTCTTGATCTTGCCGAGGTAGTAGAGCCCGTCTGTCCAGCGGCACAGCACGTACTGGCCCTCGCTCAGCCTGACCATCAGCTCCCGGCAGCCGCTGCCCCTCCGCGCCGAGCCCGCTGCCTGCTGGACGCGGCCGGCGTACACATCCCGGATCAGCGGCTTCAGCTTGGGGGTCTCCATCAGCAGAGCCTGGGGGGGACACACACGCTGTCACCTGCCCTCTCAGCCGGGCACAGCATCCCAGAGGGTTTTGCTTGGAAGGAGCAGGGCTGGAGGAGCCCCACCAGCTGACACTGCAAAACAAGTGCCGATGAGTTGGTTCCTTTCCACGAAATCCAGGCAGCAGCCAAAATCTTTGCTGCTGGTGAACAAGAGGGAATTAACCCCCGACAGGCTCCCACAGCACTGGGACACGCCACGGGTCCGCATGGCTCGGTTTTGGGGAGGGGCACTTAAGGAATAAAAGCTTTAAATTAATTTTTAATATTAAAAAAAAATTTATTGTGATTTTTAAATCACAATTTCCGCGCAGTTTTGTGGGCTCCCCAACCACCGGGACTGCTGCAGGAGTGGGGATGTGCCAGCACCACCCACAGCGAGGCAACCCAGGCGGCCAAATGTCACCGCCACGAGGCTTGGGGTGCAGGAGGCAAAGAAACCATCCCCAGCAGAGCCGAGATCCCAAAGGACACCACGGAAACGACCTGAAAGGGACTTTCCGCGCATGTGGCCTCACGGCACCACGCGTGTCCTGGCGCCGCGGATCGCGACACGAGCCCCCTCTGCCCGGGCCCTGCCGCCCATGAGGACTCTCCCGCTCCCCGAGAGCCCCGGGATGGGCAGAGCGATCCCACTCACGGCAAAGCCCGGCGCTCACGAGCCGCCACACGTCCCGGCAGCGGCACCGGCCGGCTCCCCGCGTGGCAGCGCGTCCCCGGGGCTCCCGCAGACCCCGCGCTTCCCTCCGCTCCCCCGCGGGGCCCCCGCCGTTCCCCTC
>WEKY01017828.1:165937-181301 GCA_013390045.1 Picathartes gymnocephalus | reverse complement strand
AAAAAAAAAAAAAAAAAAAAAAAGAAAGAGTTTGAGATGTATCCTATATTTTCTAACCGGAATGGAGCAACATAATCACATTTAACTCTGGTTTCTTTGCAGATGCTTCTGTCACAGCATCCAGCCAGCCTGGCCTCAGATCGCGCTGCAGTGAGCTACTGGGTGCTGCCCTGCTCCTCTTCCTCCTCATCTTCCTTTCTCCTTCTCTTTTTCCTTCTCTTCCTCCTCCTCTTCCTCCTCTGCACACCCACCTGGCTTCTCCCGCACACCCTGGCAGGTCGGGGGTGCCCCTGGATATCCCATTTCTGTGGCACTGCGGGATCGTGGCCCCTGGCAGCTGCTGGAGCGGGGCTGTGACAGCACCTGGAGCAGCTGGACACTGGTTCGGCATCCACGGCTGCCCTGCTCTCTGTGCTGGAACAGGGCAGGAGTTTCCGGTCCTTAAAAGCAGATTATTCTATAAGGAAGGGAACAGAAATGAGTGAGAGCCCCAAAAGTGGTGCAAAGCTGAGGGCAGCAATCCCACACCCTCCTCGGCCAGGGAGAGGGGCCAGCACAGCCTCCAGGGCAGGGCTCTCCGCTCCTTCCCCTCTATGGAATTCCCAAACAAAACCAGCTTTTGCAGAAGGACTTGGATGAAACCCCGCGTAGTTAACTACTCCGAAACTCCCTTTTTTTTTTCCTTAAAAACTTTTAATTGCTCCCCCGTACCCTGCACTTGCTGAGCGGGGAGGAGCTTCCCTGCTCTCACGAGGGGCTGACGGCCCAGGCTGGCAGAGCAGCTCCCAGCGCTGCCTCTCCGCTTTGAAAACTGCCCAGAAATCGTTGCAGCCTCTTTTCACAGTGTTTTTCTTTCTTTGAAAACAGGAGTGGGAGGAGGGGTTGGATGTTGGCGTGTAGCCTTGGAGACCGAAGCCGAGGAATATTGAATGGAAACCCAAACACGGAGCTGCCTGGGAGCCCCAGGCCTGGCGGGGAGATCGGAGCTGCAGGAACGGCTCTCGCTGGCCCCGGAGCCTCCTCCCGCGGCTGGGCGACCCAGCACGGCCCCCAGGTGCCACTTGCAGCTGGAGGAGCAGCCGCTTCAATAGGACACATCCCTGACAATAAAAGCGGCTCCCACAAGCTGCTCGTTCCCCCTCTCTTCCCTCTGCTCCGAGGGTCTCGACCTCCCCATCACTGAAACCACCTGGCTGACCAACACAGTGTGCAAGGTTTGAGTTCTTTTGCTCTCCTGAACAAGGGTTTATAAGCCTAAAATTTGCCTGGTTTTTCAGCTTTATTAGTCCATTAAAAAAAAAAAAATTCTCTCTCCAAACCTTGTTCTTGATTATTTCAGACCATCGTAGCTGCGGGAGCATTTTGACTCTTTGCTGACCTGGCCATTAAACGCAGAGTAAATGCTGCTGATTTAACTCCCTAAAAATTCTCTGTGATTTTTCTGCATCGTTTGAGTTGATCCAGACAAAAAAAAAAAAAATTCTGGATCTTGATATCGCTCCGATTCCAACTCCTTTAAGTGTCAGCCACTTCCTTATCGAGACGCTTTGGCGGCTGAAGGTCTGGGAGCTGAAAACCAGGAGCCCTTTCCAGGAAGAGCCGGGCTGGGAGCAGAGCCCCGAGCCCGGAAAGCGGCTCCGGGAATTCCTCCCGGCCTCGGCCACGCTCCGGCCCCGGCCGAGCCTCGCAGGGGCGGCCCGAGCTCCTGGAGCCCTTTCCAAGGATGGAAATGCCCTCGGGAAGGGAGCCTTGGGTCCTGCAACCACAATCAGAGCAGCTCAGTCTGACATTTGGCTGCTTTCTGCCAGCTGTGCCTCTGAAAGGAGGAGCAGCGGGCATTGGGTTTCGCGTCTGTTTGTTTATTTAGCATGGATTTGTTCCATATCCGTCTTTTTTTTAAACGGAGCTTTCTCCGTGGGCTCTGTTGAAGAGCCTGTAAGTGCTCTCCCAGCTGGGCAGGTTTGAGGGAAATGGACACAGAGATGTTCTGGGCATTTCTGCAGCTCCTGGGAATGGTTCCAAAAGGACCCTCCTTTACCCAGAAAGAAGGAAAGAAAAAAGCAAGGAAGGAAAGTGCGGCACAGCTCAGCTGCTTCTATAACAAACCCCCATCTCCAAGCTGCTCAATTCCCTATCTGACAGCAAAAATAACACCCAAACTTTTCTTAAGTTAGTGAGCTTTATTTAGGAAATAAATAAAATCATACGAAAATATGAATGATTGTAATAAATACAGCACTTGTCAAAGTGATACAGCCAGGAAAAGCACAATATATGTAGGTAAATTACTCTAGTGTGGTGACAGGGGCTGGCACGTTGCTGGAAAAATCATTTTCTGCCCCTGAAAGAACATTTGAAAGATGGAAGAGAGGAAAAGACACACAGAATATCCAGTTCCTTCCCAAACAAGCTTTGATAAATATTTGTTTATGGGGTGGATGTTTTTGAAATGTGATGCTTTATCACAAGTAATTATTTTAAAGGCTGTTGCCAAGACAGAAGTGAGAGATTTTGCACACATCCAGACAGTCCCAAGCTCTCACTTATAAAAAAAATTATTAATTCCTCCCCTCTATTAGAAAACCCCAAAAGAACAAAGCCATTTCTAGAAGTTACTTCTATTTTAGAGTGTGAAAAACATCAGAGTACACAAAAGGAATTAAGCAATAAAAAATGAATAATTTCTAATAAGTCACCTTATATACACCTTGAAGGGTCAGGAAGTGACTGGACACTAAACCAGACCACTGAGGGGGTTTTACCCCTCCTGGAGCAGAGCTCTGGCTTTCCCAGAGCTCTGAATCCACAATGGGAAAGTCCAAAGGCTCCTTTGGAAATCCAAGAGGTAATTCCCCCGAGGCACAGTGGAACCTGGTCCCTGTCTGCTGATGCAACACAACATCTCCTGACAGAGCACACAAACAGAGATCTGGAATAAATAGCAAGAAAAAAATCCTGTGGGGGGCAAGGGAATGAAGCCACCAGTGCTGGCCACAGCTCTGGGCTGCCAAGGTCATGAGGAATCACAGAATCACGGGGTTGGAAGAGACCTCCAAGATCATCAAGTGCAACCCAGCCCTGACACCTCACCTAAACCCTGTGCCACATCCAGCCTTGTCTCAAACACACCCAGAGATGGTGAATCCACCCCCTCCCCAGGCAGAGCATTCCAGTACTTTATCACCCTTGCTGTAAAAAGCTTTTTCCCAATATCCAGCCTTTATTTCCCTTGGCATAGCTCAAGGCTCTGTCCTCTCGTTCTGTCAGCTGCTGCCTGCAAGCACAGGGACACCTGATCCGGGCCTCGGGGGAAGGAATCTGTCCTTGTTCCTGCTGGGGAGCAGCCAAAATCCTCCCCTGGGGCTGCTGGGCAGGAGCTCCCTCCTTCCCTCCCTCCTGGCAAAGGCAGCTGGGCACTGCCCGAGGATGGCACAGCCCAGCACTCCTCAGAGCTGTTCCTCCCAGGGAAGGGAATTCAGCCACCATCCCAGCCCGGCAGAGCCCGGCAGAGCCACGGCCACACCCGGGCCAGCTGCCGGGAGGAACAGCCCCTTCTCCACCAGGGTGGGGTGGGGGGTGCTGTGAGTGACCCCTAAACCATGAGAACTGGGTTGGTGGAATAATCCCATTGCAGCAGCTGCTGCACTGGGGCATCTCCAGCTGCTGGCAGCGGGTTCAGCGTGGGGATTTTGCGTGCACACACGAACTAACACAAGGTCTCAAACTGATGGGTTTTTTCTCATAATCTATTGACACCCAGCGAGTGATTTCCCAGCCAAGTGTATTCCAGGATTTGCTAATTCGTTTCTATGATGCACTTCAGGAAGAGCGTGTCCTCTTTCACGTAGGCGTGTTTGGGGGACTGCAGCTTGGACAAGGGCAGGAACATGGGGCAGCCACTGGCCACGTTCATGTCATTCACTGGCCTCTGGAAGGAAGCAGAAGTCAGGTCTGGGCGAAAGGCATCAATTATGTGCTCCCTGTTGTTTTGGTCAAGCAGCATGAACGTCACCTGCAAAACAGAACGGGGCAATGAGGAGTTACTGGAGTGAAAAACAAACCAAGCAGGGACAGAAGTGCTGCAAAAGCAGCTGGCTGCTCCTTTGATAATTAAATGCAAACTGTAACGAGTGTTTCCAACCTGCAAGGTCAGTTCATGGGAACTCCCAGATGAAGTTTATAAAACTTTGCCACCCATAAAACAAAATTAAATTAGATCAAGTAAGGAATTATTCCTTGGTAGAGAATTGCTCAGTCCAAAGGCTTTTTTTCCTCTCTTTCTCCTGATAATATAAACAGCTCCTGGCTTTGGTTACAATCATTACATTTATTCTGTTATTGTGGTTTGGAATCAGAAGAAACAGCTCAGTTGCCCATGCACAAAATACATAAAAGACACAACCTAAATATCAGTGTTGAATCTCCCCACCTCATTACCCCCTTTATTAATTCACTGTTCTTTAGCTTGAAATATGAAATTTCTGTAATAATCTTTTAATACAGTGAGCATTGGCAACTTTGATTTCTATATTCTTGGCTGCTAACTGGTAATAAAGCAATTTATAGGAAAGGCTTACAGGATTATTACCCAACAAGGGCCAGTGCCAGAGCAGAGATCAGGCCCTGCCATGGTTTCACTGTTTTTCTCACCATTGTTGCCATTATCAGACCACACTTAGGGGTAAAAAATAAGAGCAGGGTTACATCAGAGAGCTGTGGCATCTTTGAAAGTGGAACTCTCACCTCACCCCTCTGACACATTCAGGCAGCAAATTACAATTCCCTCCTAAATTGATATATAGCAAGAGCCAGGAGAAGGTGTGTCTCTGGGTTTAGCCCAGGTGGACACAGATTGGAATATTCCAAACACCACGTTCTGGCGTCTGAAATTCCTACCTGGCAAAGTTTGGAATATCAGCAGGAGCAGCTTTCCCTGCAAGGGACTCCAGTCAGGGATAAATTATAACCCAGGACTGCAGGATGGTTCCTCACCTTTGGAAAGGGATATTGGAAAAACACTCCAACTACCACAAAACCCCAGAGGAAAAGTCACCTTGTGTTGACTTTTGGCTGGGATCAGACTCGGAAAGGTTTCCTTTCTTACCTTGTGCCTGAAAGGCCACGGGAGCAAAGCGTCGTAGTCTCCTTTCATGACAACGAAGAACAGGGACATGTGGGTCCCTTTCCCTGTCCCATCCCCGTTCAGGTACACCCTCAGACACACCTTGTAGCCATATTTTGCAGTGTAGAAAGCTGAAAATCAGAACTCTTTGTTAGTAAAGCCATTTTTTTGGGGGGGAAAAAAAGGCATAACGTGTGTTCTGGTATATGGGAAAAGGTAACGTGCAACGTGGTTTGTTCTCACAAAGACAAATCAGATTACAGGCAATGAAAATCCAGGGGTTGGAATCCTTTTAGTGCCTCAAACCTTGGTGAAAATTACCTGTTATTAGCCACAAAGGTGTATTTTACCTAATCCAATTACCTCCCACATGGGAAAGAGCTGCAGCCAGAGCCCCATGGTGCCAGCAGGCACCGAGCTGAGGGTTGGGAGGGATGGATCCACTGCAGGCAGCTGTGGTGCAGGGCAAAGTGCAGGATGAGAGCCCAAACTGGAGCACAGCCCTCTGGAAAAGCACATCCCAGTGCCCTGGATTACAGCTCCCTGCATAAACAGCATCCTGGTTTAAGGAGCTCTTTCAAAGATCCTCCTGCTGGCTCCAGCAGAAAGAAGCAGAGTTCTGGAGAAATGGGGGTGGACTGTGAAAGACTGGGGTTTGTGAGCACACGTCTCCATCTTGTGCTTTACCTGGGGAGTACAAACCCAGTGTCCTGCCAGTCACAGAGTCCTGGAGCTTCCTGCCAACCTCTGTTATTTTCCAGAGGAAGATCCCATCGTAGGAGGCTTGCTCAGAGAACAGCAGGATCTTGTGCAGGCTGCTCAGGCCTGCGTCCTTCTGGGTCAGGCACCGGTGCAGTTCTGCAATCTAGGGAAGAAAAAAAAAAAACCAGTCCCCAGTCATCCCCCTGCTCCAGGCTGTGCTGCAGGGGTGGCTGGATCCTCCTGGAGTCCTCGTGCGCTGGAAGTTCTGCTTTGATTCCTCTCTAAGTGACAGCAATGTGTCAAAACACACAGGGAGATGTTGTTTGGGCCTCCAGGCAAAATGCTGACAGTCTGACTGTGGCAAGCTCTGAACACTCCAAACTCTCCGGAATATCTCACTACCCAAACGTGGGTTTAGAGAACAAATACTAGAGATGCCCATTTGAAAAAGTATCAAACAGCAAAAGGATCCTGAAGATGAGTCCAGAGCTGAACCCTTCCCAGCTCAGATCCCCCAGATCCCCACCCCAGCTCTCCCTGACGTGCCAGTATTTGTTGTCTATAGAACAAGCACCCTCACAATCCTTGCTGGAATTTTTTACCTTCAGTTCAAGGCCCCGTATTATGTTCTGATCCAGCTCACTCTGTCTCCGGAATGCCAGGATTTCCAAATTAGAGCTCTCCACCTCCTTATTGAGCACTGCCACAATGTTCTCAAACACGTGCAGCTTATTTTCCAGCTCAGAAATCACCTTCTCCCTCACGAGCTGCTGCAGGACAGACCCATCTTCAGGAACAGAGGATCCAGGGAAACAGTCCACTTCTGGACCCCTGCTGATTCCCAGCCCTGCTGGGATCTGCAGGTCAGAGATGCTTTTCCCTGCACAGTTCCAGTTCAGCTCTGGCTGTGGGGTGAAGGTCTGTGCAGCTTTGGCAGCAGAGCACAAAGTTCCCTCCAGCTGCCTCATGTGCTGCAGCAGGAGCAGCAGGTGGGCCCCCACCGAGGATTTTTCGTGCTCCTTTATCTTCTCTTTGCTTCCCTGGAAGAGACAACGCTGTCAATGGACCCTCTGTAGCCTCCAAAACTGGCCCAGCAATCCTTCAGCTCCCTGGGTTCATGGAAAAGCTGCCAAATGCAGGTGCAGCTCCATCACCTGGCATCAGAAGTGCTCATTCTGTTTTAAGAGACACCACCCTGAAGGGAATGTCCAAACCTGAGTGGAACATTCCTGAAGGGACCTGTTTCACTCACCCTAAATGCACAGCCAACTTCAGAAAAACGACACCCATCCTTGTTGGTTGAGGATGTAGAGTGGTTCTGTTGAAAAAAAAAAAAAAAAAGCAGAGGAAATAATCAAAACCAATCGAAAGGAATTCTTTCATTTCCCTGCAAACACCTAAGCCACACGCCCAGCAGCTATAAATCAGATTAATTCAAGTCAAGGTAATTCCACAGCTTCCTGTGCCCAACCAGCTTTGAAAATTGATGGTAAATCAATTAAAAGCGTGGCTGGTTGCAAGTTTCCTGCACACAGCCTGGCTCTGAGGTGTCCATCTAACAGACCCCATAATGACAGAACATAATTTAATGAACCACAGGGATCCCATAGTAAGAACTTCTCATAAATAAGATGTTCTAAATACTCTGCTGTACAGCACACTCCTCTTCTGCTCGTGTGGCTCTCACTCAGTGCACGAGAGGAAACAAATATTTGACTATTTTAAAAGATTAATTGAGAGGATAATTTAGTGAAGGTAACTGTGGGAGCAGGGAAGAGAAGGCACTCAGCAGAGCTTTGCTGGGGTGTAAAGAGCAGCCAGATACAACTGCTGGATCTGAGGATGTTCTCAGGTGTTCATTTAATCTAAATGAACAAGTGATAATTGTATTAATTGAAATAAAGCTGCATTGCACTCACTCATCTTTCACCCACCTTTTCCTTTGGTGCTGTTTCTGTTTGCACAGGTTTTTGTTCCTTGCATAAACTGCCTCCACATGAATGCTCCTGTCATTAACACAAGAAGGAAAAAAGTTCAGTACCTTGTTTAATTCTTGAATTAAAGGTCAGCCTGGGATGAGGGATACAAGATTGGCAAGGTGCAGGTGTTGCCAGGTTCGAACCAGAGTTATGTGCACACACACAAAAATGTCCACTCACATCCAGAGACAGGCAGGGGGTTACAGAACAGGAAGCAACAATGACCAGCAGAACAGGAAATTCAAATATATACATAGATGTAGATATATATATATGAACATAAACAGGTTACAGCACAGGAAACTCCAATATAAATTCAAATTCAAATCTAATTCAAATATAAACTCTCCTTGCATTGATTCCATACACTTTGCTCAGTGTGCAGACCCTTCTTGCATCCTCCTTATGAACATTTTGGAGGCTGGAAACAAAGTTCTCCATCATGATGTGCCAATGAAAAACGCATCACCACTCACAGGAGGCTTCCTGCCGTTTCTGCCTGCAGGAAGGGAGAAGTGATCCCCCTTCCATTGGTTCTGTAAAATCCGTATTTAACACAGCAACTGCCAGCTTTCCCTCCACACTCCTCAGAGGGGGTGGCTTTCATCTTCATAAACTCCTTTGCATACCAGTTCTGAGGTTTCCCTTTCGATTCTCAGAAATGCAGCCACGGGGTTTTCTCACTCTCTAACTCTTTTTCTAACACTCTATCTCACCATTGAAAAAATGATGCCTTTATCTTACTCATTCCTGCTCTTCTACTCCTTCAGATCACCAATTCCTTGAGGGGGGGGGGGGGGGGCCTCTCCTTCAGAGGAGAGAAGTTTATTTAAAAATAGAGAAACACAAAAAAATCACAAGGCCTAAAACTGAATTAATAAGATGAAGACAGCAAGAGCAGAGCCCGAATTTTACTATTTTCTGCCAGAGTGTTGTGGACACACGAAATACCCACAAATATCAAAATCAGGTGCAAATTCATTAAAGCAGGTCATGTAACCAGAATTCTACAAATATTACAGGAGGCAGAGAAAAAGCCACACCTCAAGGCCAACCCCCTGCTTGGTTGCCAAGGTTTCCCAAGCAAAATATGAATTAGGTGGCAGCTGAGTGGATGAGTGGGAGAAAAACAGCTCTGAAGCCCCGGAGCTGCGGTGCCAGAGACCCCTGGGGAGGGAAGGGAGCTCAGGGGGCAAAAGTGAGCTCAGGTTTTCCCTCCAGCCCGAGCCTGCAGTCATGGAAAACGGAGGGATTTAGTGTTGCCACCTTCTGGTATTGCCGGTTTTGGGAAATACCGGATTTAGCACCAGGAAGATGTGCCTGGGTCCAGGTTCTCCTCTCTCTGTGGGTTAGAAAAGGATGAAGAGCACAAGCTAAAGCTTGCCAAGAAGCAGATTTTAGCTGATTCTTAATTCCTTATAAATCTGTCAGCTCAGTGTTTGGAAAGGCATCAATTTGTGACATTTTGGACATGGAGAGCTACCCAGAACTATTTACACCTCTAAAATATTCACTGCCCTCCTGTCATGTGGGTCTTTAATCACTCTGCCCAACTGCAAGGCTGGCAATTACAGTCTTGAAATCATTTGGAGGGAACAATATTCATTGTTTTGAGCAAATAATATAAAAAAAAAAGAAGAAAATAAATACGTTTAAGTAGGCACTGAGATATTTGTGGCAGGTTCAGAGTGAGATCTTCCTGGTCTATGGACACTGCTGATGATTTGGAGATTTTTACCTGATCACATCTAATAGAAATAGTATCTGACAGAATTCTGCCTTACACCTTTGTGGGTGGTTTTAGTTTGAATAAACTTCAGCCACTTTCAGGATCCCTTCCCTGCCACTGTCTGTGCTTTTCTGCTTCTCTCTTACCTCACACTGGGACACATTTTGAGCCAGGAGATGAAATCTGGGCTGCCCAAGCCCAGGGCAGCACATGGGGATTTTATCACATCAACAGCAGATTATCACACCCATTTTTCCCTCCAACACATGTGTGGAAAAATGATCAAACTCAGGAAAATTAAATATTCCCCGAGTGCAACGAAATCAGTACGGAAAAATGGCATCACAGATTATTGAAACCATTAATATAAAGCCTTTTTTTTTTGAGAGAGAAATGTTCTTACCTGGTATTCAGAGCTGGCCAGGCTGCACTGGCACTGCTGACACACTGTCACATTATTGACACAGCCATTTTCCAAGTGATCTGCCAGCTTCCTCCTCATCACCACGTGTCCACAGCCAGTGTGACAAGGGATCAAAGCATACTCACACAAACTCTGATGCTCCTGAGAGTAAAAAATTATAAAGCAATGTGTAAAGTGCTGATTCACGTTTATCTATAAATAGTTTCTGTTCTGGCAGCCCAGGGCTCCAATCTGCATTTCTGCTAAGCTTGGGTAAAGTCCCACTGCACAAAGTTACTGAGATTACTGGTGAAAAATTCACCAGCTTTACTGGGGCTTTTTTTGATAATTATTAATTTTAAAAAATCTCCAAACCAAAACCAA
Source organism: Picathartes gymnocephalus (assembly GCA_013390045.1). Taxonomy (NCBI): domain Eukaryota; kingdom Metazoa; phylum Chordata; class Aves; order Passeriformes; family Picathartidae; genus Picathartes; species Picathartes gymnocephalus. Next base: position 170,982 of record WEKY01017828.1, on the reverse strand, counting down.
AGAACTGTTGGTAAATTCAGACACGAGGTCTCCCTTAAACAGTCTCTTAGGACTTTTGTTTAAAAACAGCATGATCCTGGTCCCAGTTTTCTCCTTTGTATTCATTACTCAAATTTGCATGGCAGATTCACAAATCTTGCCCATTTAAATATTTCACCTGAGGCATTTCAGATCAGTCTGAGAAGAATGACGAATACAATCAATCCATTGACACAGGAGGCAATTATTTCTCCTGTAGAAACCTGCTGAGGACATTGCCTGAACAGTGTTCTGGACATTGAACTGCTCTGCCCTGGCACCACCTGCTTGTAGCAGCCTTGCATATAAAAAATAAGGAAACCACTGGAAAAAATAGCAAGCTGATGTAAATTTGTGCAATGTGAATTTCATTCAGGATGTTCTGGATTTGGCCAAAGTCCTACTCAAGTAAATCACAGAACCACAGAATGATTTGGGTTGGAAGGGACCTTAAAGATCATCCAGTCCCAACCCCCTGGCACAGGCAGGGAACCTTCCTTAGATTAATTGTATGTTTTTAGATACTCTGTTGGTATAAACCACAGTACTGACACTGATTCTTATTAATTGCATTAATTTGTGTCTGCTGATATCCTAGTTTCATTGCCTCTCTGTCCCCACTCCATATTAATCTGAATAAACTCTTTTTAAACATACTTCAAAATCTTTCATTATACCAGACCAGCTGCATCCAAGGGTCACACAGTGGACTCTGAGTTCAGAAATCTCTTTATTAATGGCAGCATCTCCAAAAGCCTGGAAAGAAAACAAAGTAAGGAGAAAAACATTTGTGAGAAAGTAATTTAGGATGCATCATTGGAATAGGAATAGGTTGGTAGAAATCCACACCTTGATAAATCCTTTTTTTTTTTAATTTACTGTACTGCATAAGACTCTGTGACCTGGCAAATTAATCTTACTGTAGTAGAAGCCCAAATAATTATTAAATCATTTATTTCTTAGCATTCAAAAATAATCTATTTGATGTGATATTAATTTACTGAAAACAAACCCAGCCAACTACAGCTCTTATTTTACATTTCTATTCACAGGAGCCCGAAACATTTCACACTCAGCGAATGTGCTGACAGGACCCTGACTTCGGGGTCCCTTAATGAATGCATTTCATTATCAGGGTCATTAACACCTCCCAAACGTGCTGCAGAGAGGACTTGGGAGTGCCCTGCACCGAGTGCACTGCTCAGATCTGGGCTGTTTCCATTTAGCAGAGACTGTGTGCTAAAAAAAAAATGTGAACCAGATGGGAGAGGGGTTTGCTCTTTGTATTATATAGATTTTTGTGTTATGTAAACATGAGGAATTGTACAATTGTTATGCAAATATGAAATATTACACATTTTAATATTACATCTTACGCTAAAATAGGTACTCTGCCACAGCTAAAGGCATTTTTGGATGCTCCGCAGATAAGAACGGTGCAGAGAAATTCAGATTTCACATGGAATAACACAGAGCAAGGACTGGGAGGGGAAGGCTTTACAAGCAGAGGGAGGAAAATATTTATAAACAATGCCCACATTTCAAAATTCCTGAAAATCTACCCAGCATTTGTTGGAAATGATGTACACAGGCAGATCCTCCTCCCTTCCTGCAGCCTGGTTTCCTCTGGACACCCGGCAGAAAAAGGGATCAGCCAGGCAGCCCCGAGCGGGGCCGGGTCACAACCACCCACCCAGAAACTCCCAGCTCGCTCAGGGAGAATCCCACAGCACAGAAATCCCAAACTGGCACTCAAAGCAGAACCAGTTCAGAAGGGTCCAGCTGCACCTATTTGTGCATGAAATCTCTGATTGGGAAATTCATTGCAGAACTGAGGATTTTTTTTTTTTTTTTCTGGGATATTACCGAGTTCGGCATTAACAGCAGATCCTTTATTTTACTGCTTCCTAAACTTTGGCTTTTATGCCACTGTCAGCTGCCTATTTGTTCTCATTTCCCCCTAAAAAATTTAGACAAATTATGTGTCTGTTGATGTCCCTGCATGTGATCAGAGAGGAGGGGAAAAGACAAACTGGGACTGGGGTTTTAGGCGCAGTTTGTGTTTGGGGTATAGAACAGCACAGCAATTTGCCTGGAAAATCGCACAAGAAGAGATCTGCACCATTCAATTACAGATGAAACATTTGCCAGGGCATAGTTTGTATCAATTATTATGTTCAGCTTCATGTTTGAAGGGTACGAGAAACCACGAGGTTGGAAAATTCATTAAAATGCTTCCTGAGGATAACAAGTAACAGTTAAGACATATTATTACAAGTAAGAAAGCGCCAGTTACTTTGAGACAATAAAAAGTTAATCATATGGAAGAGTTTGGGATTTCACATTGCAGAACCTGGAGCTGGAAGGTCCTGAGGCTGCCATTACACTTTTGAAAATCAAAAACTCTGGGAAATCCAAATTATTAAAGCCTAAGTTAAAATGTGTAACTATCAGCTGCTACTGCATTTTATATTATTCCCTTCTGAATTCCAGTCCAGTGATGACCACAGAGCAAGGTTAATGATCAGTTAATGACCTGTGAACTACAACTTACCCTTTCTTCTGCCAATAGGCTTTCCTCACCCAAGGTGTTGGGATCTTCCTCTTTACATTTCTGGCAAATTGCATTTTTATTGTTTCTGGCAAAAAGAAAGAAGAATTGAATTACAATCTATTGGTGCACTGCAGTTTAGGAGGTCTTTGTACAGGCACTGACACAAATAAAACCATGGAAATTGTGATTTTGACACAGAATCCACAGTTCTTGTTCATGAAAGGGCCACTTCTTGAACACACTGATGTCAGAAAAGATTTGTTCTTCTGTTCTTCAAGACCAGGACTATGCTCATTAATCTTATCTGTATTTCAGTAAAATAAGGGCAGCCTGGACCATAAACAGGAATAAGGATGGAAAATTATTTATCTCATTAATTACTCAAAAACTCCAAGTAGGAAAGAGAACGTGAAAATGAAAGTCTTTTAAAACACAGAAAACACCCATTTGCCCAGACAGATACAGCCATATAAGACATTATATTTACTAAAATCCCACAACATCCCTCATCAAAGGCCTGTAGAGTGCCATGGAAGGATTAAGTCAGCCTTGGACCAGTTCTTCGAGGTTAAATCAGAATTATTATATCACAGACAGAAAAACTGGCATCTGCCAGGCCCCATAACCCACCCCGCAGACTTCCATGGTGGGAACGAAGAGGAAGCAAAATCCACCATGGAAAATCCTTCCAGGCAGAAAAATCCTTCCAGCCAGGGAGCCACAGAGCTGTCCCTGAGCTCAGTGGCCCAGCCCAGCTGTCGGGAATGCTGCAGGCACGGGAGTGGTGGCCCTGGCAGTGCCCCCTGGCCGAGGGCAGCCCAGGACGTACCGTAGGATCCAGGTGAGGCAGGCAGAGCAGTACCTGTGCCCACACAGGGTCTGCAGGGCTTTCTTCAGGATGTTGTTGCAGTTGCTGCACAGGAACTTCTGGCCAGGCACGTCCTCACAGATGCTGGTGGGGTATCCAACAGGAAACTCGTTTTCATCGGGAGAAGAGCCTGGGTTGTCCTGCAGGCTCCTGGGGGTGTTCTCAGCCATCTGAAGTGAGCACTGTCCAAGAGAAGATAAAATCCAGGTGTTCAAACAGGGCCCACACTGACTTTGATGGGAGAGGATGAATCCAAGCCCCCGAGCAGCCCCAAGCCTGAGCAGTGACAGTGCTGTGTCTGGCTGGGTCTGCAGTGACAGGCGTGACCAAATGTCACCGTGGGCTTTGACCTGGCACCAGCAGGAAATTACTGTACACCTTTAAAATTTCCCTCAAGCACAACGCAAAGATAGACAATGTCCTAAAAAGGGAGTTGGGGTTTTCTTTCAAGTGTTTTTAGCCTGTAGAAAGATGAGCCACAGTCCCATCCGTCCTCATCACACAGGATTGCAGAGTAAATCCCCAACCACGTACAACTCTCAGCAGCCAAAATTTGTGATTTCACTTCATGGACACAGAAACTGAGCAGCTGCTGTGTTGACAGTGACTTTCCTGAAGTCATAAAACTTGTGGTGGGATGACAAAGGAAATCCCAAACCCACAAACCCTTGATGCTGTGCTCTGACCAGGCACATCTGGAGCCACATGAGCCAAGGTGTCACACACATTCAATTTGGTTTGCTTAATAAGATCTGTGCAGTGAGATATTTTTGGAAATGCAGCCAAAACTGATTCTGGTGTCTCTTGGAAAGTCCAAGGAAGGTTTTTACCCAGGGACTCAGTGCAGTTTGATCATAATAATGCCTTTATAAAGCTGTTTTTTTCCCCATAACAATATTGACACACCATAACTTATGTCAGTATTACCAACAGTCACGCTGACTAAGAAATCTGAAAATAAACGAATCCAGGCTGCCGTGGGCTGGCCGGGCTGGCGGTGTGACTGCCGTGAGGTGGGCAGGGCACACCCTGGGTTTGGTGCTCTGCTCTGGGAACAAGCAGCGTTTTCCATGGCCTGGCTTAGCCAATTCCCACGGCCTCTGCAGGCACCTGAGCGGGAGCTCCGCTCTGACCGCAGGGGCTGCCTAACCTGCCAGAGCCCCGAATTAAACCCGGTAACACAAACGTGATGGAACCGGGCCGGAGGTGCCGCGGGCGGCTGCCGGGGGGGACAGGGCAGAGGAGCCGCCCACCGTGGGAGGCCCATCCCCGGCCCCGCTCCCACCGGCACCGCCCCGGCTCGGGGGTCCCCCCGCCCATCCCGGCTCGGCGGGGCCAAGAGCGGCCACGACCCCCGGCCAGCCCCGCTGCGCTCCGGGCGCTCCCGGGGCGCGCTTCGGGGACCGGGCCGGTGTGTCTGGGGGCCGCGGGCTGTTCCCCGCAGCGGGAGGCGGGAGGCCCGCTCCCCTCCATCTCTGCCGCTCCCCTCCATCCCTCCGTCCATCGCTGCCGCTCCCCTCCATCGCTGCCTGCGTCCCCGCCTGTCCCGTACCTGAGCCCGCCGGCCCCGGGCGGGCGCTCACCGCCCGGACCGGAGCCGCGGCC
>WEKY01017828.1:95168-165915 GCA_013390045.1 Picathartes gymnocephalus | reverse complement strand
CGGCCGGGAGGAGCGGGGAGCTGGAGCCGCGCCCCGGGGCCGGCGGGAGCGGGGCTTCCCCTGCTCGGGGCACCGGCGCTGTGCCGGGCCGAGGGCACGCGGAATTGACCGAGGAAAGGCCCCGCGGAGCAAATTCCCCCGGGCCAGCTGAAATGCAGAATCTGGTGGCCGGTTCCCGAAAGAGGAGTGGTGCGGGCTCTGCCATGGTGGCCGGGGACTCAGACAGAAAGTCCTGCCTGCCCAGAGCGCGGTTACAACCTCCCCTGCAGGGCGCTGGGTGCTCGGGGCAGCCCCTGCCCCAAATCCGGGACGGGAGCCCCGACTCTCTCCGCAGCCTCCGGGAAACCTCGCCGGGGAAGCCCCGCTGTCCCTCACCCTCCAGTGCAGCTCGGAGGTAACACAAGAGTTCGGTAATGTCTGCAAAGCCTTCTCAGAGTGCACTAAAGATTCTACAAAGCAAAGTTTCATGATCAGCAGAAGGTTCTCTTCACCCCTGACACAGCTCACTGTGCTGCCACCCTATCTAGTTCTGACAGAGGATTCAGTGAGAAAAAGAGTTGTACATGCAAATCTGTTCACTCTTCCTTGTGGGGAATATCCCTGGGGGTGAGCCCCTGCTCAGAAATAAAAATAAAAAGCAGAGGTGTTTCTCGAGGTGCTTCACTGGCTGTTGATTGCTGCCCTGACAGGAGCCACCAGCTGCAGGTACCTGTGGGTGTGTGGAGGCTGCTGAGGGATTTATTGTACAGCAGTTTTTGACTTGAGTCTGGCACAGACTGTGCTGGGTGTGCACAGACAGACAGGACAGACACCTCAGATCCACTTCCCTCCTCTCCCTGCTGATCACAGCACATCTGTAGGTGCTGATCTGATGCAGATCCAGATGTTGATCTGTGGTTCAACCATCAGGGCTGGGTATTAACTCAAGGCTATGATTGAAGTGTGATGCAGCAGCCCCAGTGAGGCCTTGGCCTGACACATTTGCTCTCATTTGGGTTCTTAAAATCTGTCACAAGTTAATTTGGCCCAGGCAGTTTCTGCCAGGATGTGAGTTAAAATCTCTTTCAGAAATTAAAAGATTTCTGGATGTGGTTCTTTAAACTTTGGGGATATAAAGAGGTATAAAATGTTAATTTTAGAATGACCAGGGTTACATCACAGGGTCAGGTTTAGGAATGAAGTGGCACCTCCACCTCTTCCCCATGCCCTTAACTCACTCCTTTTCTCTTGCTTTGAGACTTCTTGAAAGTTTCTATGATTCTATTACACCTCTGTCTCCAAAGGTGCTGAATTACACAAAGAAACTAAAGATAAGGTTTTGGTACTTTCCAAACTAGAGAGATTTCCTGTGGTAAATTTCCCCCATATGAGATCAGTTAACTGAAAACAGGATGTGGCTCAGAGAGAGATTGAAATTTGAAGTTTAACTTGACTGTAGAGCCATTCCAGCAGTGCTCAGTATTGCAGGGCACTGTGTTACTATTTCAGGGGAATGACCAATTTATATCCTAGGGAAAAAGTGCATAAGGGAATATATGTATTAATGTATTTAATATTATCTTTTAAAAATAAGCCAAGGTCTTGAGACTTCTAATGCTGCAGATTCCATAGGACACCTAAAATGGAATTTAGGCTCAGATGCTCTGGGTTTTAAAGACTGTAGTCAAAATGAGAATTGCATTTCAAAGAGATGTTTAACATAGGGATGTCTAATTCTATGAAAACATAATTTTCAATTAGTATAAATTAGCTGGAAATGTGCACTTGTTCTAGGAAAACCTGAAAAATGGGTAAAACACAGGAAGGAAAATTTGCTAGTACAAGCAAGTCCAGTGCCCATGAGATTCAGTACTTCTAGGAACTGGAGCTGAGTGCTTCAAGTCAAGATTCCTTCCTGTCCAGAGCTCTGCTATGAAGGAATTCTGTAACTTCCACACTATTAATTATTTTCTGAATGGAACAGAGTGTCTGTGAGGTTCCATCAATTCAAGATTAGAAAAAAAGAAGAATCATTAAATCTGACTTATTGTTATCCTCAGCAAACTCGACAGCTTTGGCACAATTCAATCTCTTGTCTCTAATAAAATCTTTTCACATATTTCAGTTTTATCTGTCCATGACCAGTTGTAGCTCTGCTTTGTTATGGTGATACCCCGAGGACCAGCCCAGCTCTCATTACAAGAGCAGGAAAGTTTCCCACTAAGTCTCATAAGAGCTGGACTGTAACCCTCAAAGAGACATCAGGAATCAATTTTATTTTCTTCATCCCCACTCAGCCTCAAGATTTTTCCCAGATCATATTCTCTGTAAGATAGTATTTTCCTAGGAATTTTTTCTTCCAAAGAACAGATGCTCTGAAGAACCTCTTCAGCATTTGACAGGAGAAGAACACTCCAAAACAGTCACTATACACATATATTTGTATATCTGTGTGCCTTATTTCAGTCACCCACTAAAGCAGTTTCCACAAGCCATGCCAAGGAATCACCCTGAGGAGGAGAGAGAAAATGAAAGGATTTCTCTCTGTCACCGTGGCCTTGATGGTTTCCTACAAGCAAGAGTAATTCAGAATAAATCACTGAGAGATTTCTGAGGCTGCCTCTGAGTTTAGGCCACCAGGCAGATCTTCTGTACATGAAGAAGCTCCCTGGTGGTCTCGTGCCTCTGTCACTGCCCCCCAGAGCAGGACCAACGTGGGCTGCAATGCGTGAGCCCAGCAAGGACCAGTTTGTGCCAGTTCCCCCAGTTGAAGCTCAGCTCTCTGCTGCAGCCTGGCCACATCAAGGGTTTTGCTGTGCTTGTGGTTGTGCTTCTGTTTCTCTTAACGTACACAGAGCCTGAGCTAAACTGGAAAATTCTGAGCTGCTTATTTCCATTCTTAATGCTTTGGAGAGAACTCTGGGAATGGGAGCTGTGCCCACAGGGAGGCCTGCCAAAACACTCACCCAAAACTCTGGATGTGACATGAAAAAACAAGTTCAGATTCAGTATCTTTTGACTCTAAACCAGCTGGGGAAATGTGGATATTCTATTGATTGACTGGGACTAATTAGAGGAAACAGAAAAAGGAAATATCAGATTTATTTAATGTCTTCATTAATTCTCATAAATGACAAGAACTGAGGGGAGAGTGTAGGTTATGGTAAATCTCCACTAACCCTTTCAGAAGCTGCTCATTTTGCTAATAACAGTTAAAACCCAAAGATGTTTAGAAGATGTTTTCCACATGACAGAAGCAGAAAGAGATGACTGCACTAACTTATGTCTCTCTTCCACTGAGCCCAAAATTCCCTTTGCCACTGCAGAATGAATAATAGCATCAGGCTCAGCTTTCCAATGGCATTTTTCAGGGTGATTCATACTCCTGAGTAATTTCCACACCACCACTGACATGTCTATTTGTACCTGTATTTTATGGACAACACACCCAGGGAACACAGAAGTTCCAAGTGTTATCTGAGGTTTCACAAGAGGAAAACAAAATTCTCCTTATAGGTCTTGTAAAGAAAAACGAAGCTCTCACCAAAACACTGCTACAATAAAGAAAACTCCTGAGTGTTCACAAACCAAGGAGGAATCTCAAGGAGACAGGAAAATAAATTCTAAGTATAGGAGGAGGCTGAACGTAAAGTTGCACGTGGGGAAAGCAGGTATAAAGAGTAACAGGGCTATTCTGAAAAGGGAAAAGCAGGTAAGTGTTTAAAGTCCTGAATAAGAAGAGCCCTCTTTGTGAGGCCAAACCTCTTGGCAGCTGTGCCAGGGATGGGACTCCAAAAGCCCAAAATCCCAGACATGTTCCCAACAGTGCCCCTGGAATCCAGCCAAGGAAACAAAACTTGCAGCTCCATGTCCAACATCTGAATCACAAACTGGGTGTTGAACCCCCAAAGGCAGTGAAGGAGGCACACAGGGAATGCTCCCATCTGTCCAGGGTCAGGAGCAGTGGAAGTCTGGAAGAAATCAAAGCACAGCCTGGCTTTGGAGGGCAGCAGGAATTGTGAGGTTTCACAAGAAAAGCTTGGGGTTCCTTGGGGCTAGATATGGACTGGAAGGAAATCCAGCATTTCCTAAATCTAAAGTCATATCCAACAGTTTTTCTTATCTTGTTTCAAAGCTCAGGGACTCCCCTGGGAAGTGTTTCTGGGCTGGGACTAATCCCAGTTCAGAACTGGGCACGGGGATTGGCAGGATCAGCACGGACACAGGGCAGGGATACACAGGAGCTCATGCAGATTTAGATACATCCCCCCAATTTCTGGTACAAATCCATGGAATCCTGCTAAATTATATCACAGATTAATTTCATCCCTCATGGTTCCACAGGAAGCTTTTGATCCTACCTTGTTTTTGAGACTCCTGACCAAAACAGAAGCTTAGAAAAAAGCCCGGTCTTTAATAATTCATAGATTGGTGACTCCAAACTTTTGGAATTCACTGCTGCTGGAAATGAATACCCATTTCTACCTCCCTGTCAGAGCCTGCGGATGAATATTCTCTAGGACCTTATGGCAGAAGGTTTTAATGGAAAATTTTATGATTTAGGCAGTGAAAATGACATTTTTATGGCATATTGCTTTGTATAAATAATGAAGGAAACCTGGCTAATCAGACCCTGCAGAGAGAGACAGCTCAGCCATGCAGTAAAGGAATGACTTCAGTCACAGCTGCCATTTCGGCCCGATCTGTCACCAACACCTCAGTTTCTGTCCCTATATTGCAAATCACCTTTCAGCAGGTACAAACTGGCACAGAGCAACGTGGATCTCCTTGAGTGGGGATGGGTGAAGTGCTCCTGACATATTTCCTCTTTGGAAAGCAATTTTTCCATTGGTTTTTTTAGTGCTGCAATTGAAGAAATCCTGTATCTGCAGATCTACACATCAAGAGTAGTTCCTCCAAAATAATTTCAACCACACTGATTTGTTCTAGCTGAGGATGGTACATACTGCAGGGAACATGGAACTACCAGTGGAAAGAATTTGCTGTTGGGGCTCCTCTTGTAAAGCCAAATTGGACAATTCAAGTCCATGTCAGGGTTTCTTGGAACCAGCCTCAGAGCACTAAACCCAGCTCTGAACTTCTGTTTGCTCTGGAGCCCTTTAAACTGGCACCAGTGGGGCTGCTGAGGCTAAGAGAAAATAGATTTTCCACAGTAAATCCCAATTTTGGGGGTTTAATATCTCAGCTGATTTAAAGTGTGTCAAATATAACTTTTTGTTTACTTTGCTTGTAAAAGAAATTTCCCCCTTTAGTTGTCAAGTAGCAAATAAACAAAGGAACTATAGTCAGAGCCACAGCACCCTAGGAATAATCTGCATTTCGTGACTTCTAGCTATGAATGTGGGTAAATACAACTATTTTATAAATAACCCCCTGTGTGTAACAAATATTTCCTAGGATAGAAAATGAAGGGTTGAATAGAGCAAGATTTACTCAGGATTTCTCTGCTATTGTTTTCTACACTCAAATGTTCTTTTTATGAGAGTTGTGGTATTTAATCCAGTTTAGTATTTTCCAGGAAATCGGTTGCTGCTTAAACATGTATCCAAATTCCAAGTTCATTCAGAACTTGAAAAGCAAAATTTAACACAAGGCCTGGAATTCTGTAATGATCCAGCAATTGGCAAAACCAAACTCTTCATTCCCAGGAAAGAGCCAAACGCAGATATTTCTCCTAATTAGAGATGAAAACTTTATTAAATATCCTAAAAATTGAAAGCATATGTAACTGCTATAAGGTGGGTGTTTTACTGGAAAATAACTGACAGCCATGCCAAATTTCTGTGTGTTCTGATGTAAGAATTCAGCAGGAGATTAAGAACACATTTTGCTGGGAGACATGTCTAAACATTAACATTTACACAGACAGAAAATCAGCCCCTGTAGGTAGGGTCAAGTGAGACAACCCACCACGGATGGACACCAAACTGGCAGCTCCCAGACAGTGACTTTTTTAACTCACCATCAAAAGAAAAAAATTATTTCCTTACTCTGTGTTGTTCACTCATTCTCTACATGGATATACAGACCCCTGCCAGCTGATTCCACAAGTCTTTGTGGAAATGGGTGTTTGAGATTGTTTCTAAAAGAGTTTTGAACTTGAAAGGAATCTTACCAAGGATTTTATTCAAGGATTTTGTATTGCTCCACCTATTTACTCAGAAGAGACTGTCCCTACACTGAACATCCTCACAGCTGTGCAAAGATAGAAAAGAATTTTGGTGTGATATTCTGGCTTTGCATTGCCCAGATGCACTGAACAAACTCACTGTGATGAAGTGAACATTTCTCCTCTCCCAGATAATTTCAGATGAGAGTGGAGCATCACAACAAAATAAAAACTATGTGGTAACTTGCACTTGCACCCTCCTAACTCATGGGTGAGCATTATTCTCTTCCACCTGGTATTTAATATAGGTGTTTGGGTCAGCCAAAAAAGAATTATGACAGTCACTATGGAGGTATTTAAAAGTAGTAATATTAGCCTGCTACAGGGATTTACCATTCCCCTTCTAAAGCTGTGGGGTATCCCTAATTCCACACCATTTTTGACAGAGCACTTGGCTGAGTAAGCCTACCTAGGGCTTGTGGCAGTTCCTGAAAGATTCCACACACAAAATCACTTCTTCCCTGCTTGGGAAACAATGGCCAGAGAAAAGCACCCTTTGGCTCTCTCCCTAAATTAGTCACAGCTTTTTGGCACAGCCCAGCAGCTTTCAGCCTCGACCAAAGTGTGAGTTTCATGTGTCACTGTGCATAACAGGGTGGAATTTGGGCTATTCAAGTCGCTCACCAGCTTGGGTCATTGAGATTAATTTCAGGTTGCAATGAAAAGAGAAAGTAGTCCATTTTGTGATGCTTAGCTGTCTAAAAACCAGTAAAATACAAATGGAAATGTACAGAAATAGGTATTTCTAAAAGAGGTAAAGGATAACACAGTATTAACCCTTAAACTTATTAAAATCTCTGGAATTCAACCAACTCAGGTCTGCCAAGAGTATCCGGGGAGAATCACATTCAAATGGCATCTGCTGAGTTTGCTCATTCAAAGGCAAATACATGAAAAAAGAATAAAAGTACCATGCCCAAACTTATTTAATTGCCCTTAGAGGGTCCTGCTGTCAGAGATTATCTGTGCAGGCAAGGTCAGTCATTTCAGTTCTTGGAAAAGTGGGGATAAACGTGGCCTGGGGCACTCAGCTCTCTGGGTCACTTCATTAGCACAGAGGCAGAGCAGTCACCTCACACTGCCCTTGGGGACACTGCAGCACTGGGGCAGGGAAATTCAAGTTTTTCTGGAAGCACTACAGCTATTGGCTGGGGATTCAAAGGCTGGAACATTTGGAGACTTGCACATCACAGACATAAACAAGCAAGGAACAGAAAAACACAGTGTACAATTCAGAGAGAAAAGCACTGCTCTGGTGTCCAGAATCCACAGCAAGCTTGGAAGTACAGAATGTATTCTGAAAAAATTTCCATTTCATAATACAGATGAGTCACCTAAGCAGTGGTTACTCCAAGAATTTCCACGTTTGCTGGGACTAATCCTGTTTAGTGCCTCAGAACTCTCTGACCACGAGGCACTAAGGCTGGTGTGGCACTGAGTTCTAAAATCACTCCCATGTCATTTCCACCTTCTCTTGTCCTGCTAATGAGATCCTAGGGCAATCTGTCAACATCATTTGCATGTGGAAAGAAATAAAGACACAGATAGACCTTTCCCCTACATGGTTTTGCTGTGAAAGTCAAGCCATGCCACGTGGGGAAGGTAAATCTTCCTGACACTGATGTGTGCACACACCTCCATCCTACACATGGCTAAATATCTGTACAAATGTTCCCATTTAAATAACTGTATTTCAAATGTTCTACTGATCTCAGTGATTTATTGGATAGTTAGTTCTAGACTGAAACAGAGACAACAAATATGATTAAAGATATTTTTTTTAAAACTGGTGACTGCAATTTTGATATTTGAGAAGAGCATTTTTATGTGTTATTTTTAAATAACTGGTCTAAATGTCACAAGTCACAAGACATGCTCCTTGTCATTTAAAGAGATAATTAGGTCTCACAATATACAGTCACCAGCTCAGAAACAGAAATGTTTACAGGTGGCCTGTCCAGACAGCCCCACTGAGCATTTTTGTGTACTTCTCCCTGCAGTTTGAATTTTTATCCAGTTATTACTGGACACAGTGTGAGCTTCTTGTGCTTCTTAGAAAGTTTGGAAGATTAAAAAAAAGTCAAATACTCACAGAGTCAAAATTAAAAATTTCATCATCTCTGACTATCTTTTTTTTACATCTTAAATGTTCTCGATGGAGATATTCCTAAGAGAGAGAGAAAACAGTAATTTTAAAGTTCTTGGACGTGCTGCTTTTGGGCAACTCTTCAATATAAATAAAAATGTGTGCAACTGTACTTTGTATCAAACCGTCTTCTCAGTTTTACTGGGAACCAAGTCGATTTGTGCCAGGAGCTGTGAGCAGGAAAATTGGCCCTTCATCTGCCACTTTCCTGGAGGCAAGGCAAGATTTTTAACTATCAAAATTCAGTCATCAAATGCAAAGTAACCTTTGTTTTAATCCACCTAAGTTACAGGAGATGTTCATTCAGTTGACTGTGTCTTAAAACACACATAATGAAAGGCACACATATGATTGAAGAATTTTGTTTGCCTTTTTTTTTTAAACAAGAAAGCAGAGCATAAAACCAGCATCAGTTACTGTCAGGAATGGAAATGCAGGAATTAAAAACAAAAAAGAGTACAAAAGGAAAACCTAAGGAATAAAGTTTCTTTCACAGAGTGCTTACAAAGTGGCTACATAGATTTATGTTCTGATGAGACATGGGTTTAATGACAAGACAGGACTTTCCATATTTGTTTTTACAGTCAATCCTCTTCTTTTGACTTTAAATATCTTTGCACCATTCTGTGTTATTCTCTCATCCAAGCTTAAAAATCATATTTGAACATTACTCTGCTATGAAATACATGTCAAGATAATTTTTCAAGGTAACTATGAATGAGCATTCAGTTCAAAAAGAATTAATAAATACGTGAAGATTTTTCTTCTTTTCAGTGAGATTTGATCTGGATTTTTAATTTAAAAACTGTCCAAGGCAATCAACAGCCACTGATGAGGAGATCTTCAGCAAAATCATCCATTGTGTTCAGAAATTCCTGACAAGATGTACAGGCTGAAGGCCACCACTCAATCCAAGTGCTGGAGTCCAGAGGGTACTGGAATCTAAGAAGACAACAGAAAATTATCATTTGCTGCTAAGATTTGGGAAGGAAAATATCAAACAGAAAAAAAAAATTACAATGTAGAAATGCTTGCTCTGTGTTCATAATCCTGCTTTAAGTGTGCACATCTGATAACACATTGTGGGACTGTTGGCTGAATACTTTCAAAATGAAATCAATTCTGTACCACACAAGAATTATTACATACAAACACTTTAAGATTAAATCTCATGTCCTGGTGGTAAATGACTTACTTGAAACTGTAACCAATGCTTATCTTCAAGGCTTCTTTTCCCATGATCAAATACTGCTCTCCTGGTCTCAGTTCAACATCTGCACAGGTCTTCTTTTTAACAAAGGTTATTTCATTATTTTTTTGAGCAAAAGCCTGCCCTGAAGTAAAAAAAAAAAAGAAAAAATTAAAAAAAAAATCAAGAATTGGACGATTTCACAAAAAGAATTCCCAGTAACTCATATATTAGATAGAGAACACAAATATTCTACAGTACTACATAGCCAGGGGATCTCTTTGCCACTCTTCTGTAACAGGAAAATTGGTGATATAAAACATGTCTCTTGTAAAAGCTTTTTCAATTAAATCTGAATGGCAAATAAGCCTTGTTCACATTAAATAATTTTATATTATAGTGATTTTAAGGATATTTGGGATGCTTAAACTCAGAGGAAAAAGGAGTGAACATCAGCTTCAGTTCCACAGGAACTATGAGCAGTAAGTAAGAGTGAGAACCCAAGAACATTCCAAATCCTTTCTCCCAGGAGCAGAAACATGGAACAGGACACTCACCCCTTTTGTAGAGATCCAGAAGAGTTGCAGAATACTTCACAAAAAACCCTTCTTCACTGCGAGATAAGATATTCACTTTATAAACTGCAGAACAACACCAAGCAGAACCTGGTTACTCCCTGTTCCTGCCATGCATCCTGAATGTCTTACAGATGCTCAGAAGGAGAATTTTGTGTCCCTTTACAACACTGATTTCTGGGAATACAATGGTTATAGGGGCAGAAAACACTGGGGAGTTCTACCCACACCTAATCTGAGGGAAGCTGTGGGTAGAACTCACCTTTATGCCACTGGCAACCACACTGAATTTCTGATCACTACAGACAAAATTTGAACAAGATGTTTTGCAGCAGCAGCAAACAGGGCAAACAAACATTTCAGAGCAGGGGAAAGACAGTGAAAACTCTCATTACCATAAGCAGTGTCCCTCTGGCAGGCAGCCTCCCTCCTGCTCTCAGTTATTGACTGGTCCAGTCTCTCCTGGACTTTACCACACTCAGCTATGAGGAGAAAGGGAAAGGCAGAGGTAAGGGAATGTCAGCACATGGCCCCCCCAAAAAATATGGATTTCCACCATCCTGCATGGGATAATTAACTGAGCAACACCACAAGTGTGGGACTGCTTGCCAGAACAGTGAATATTTAAAATATAAAATAATGCCCTCAAACGTGGCTTAATCCAGTCAGACCTCCATGACCACACTGCACACTTCCTTTTTAAATTTCTACTTTAATGTAGAATTTGGAGAGGAAACAGATGTGTTCTTATGAGGATTTTTCCTTATGTTCACTGTAGTTTTGTTCAAAGCACTACACTGCATTTTTCCACCAAGCAAAATGAAAAAACATCTTCAAATAAAGCTTACCTTCCATGCATTTGCATTCATCTCCTTCACACAATCTCACGAGTTTTTCATTTCCATAGGGGTTATAAAGCATGGTGCATCTTTTATCTAGAAGATTCAGAAAGAAATAACAAATACATACAGAAAAATCAAAGTCCAAGATGTCAACACTGAAACTTGGTGAGTCAAAAGCCACCTGAGCTTCAAATAAAATGGATTAAAAAACTGTTGAAGAAGGAAAAATGCAGTCTTTCAGGAGGAATATAGGGTTAAAAGGCAAGCAAGGATGTGAAGAGCTGAACACACACCTGGTGCATGATACTCATACACAGTGAAGGTGGCAGGGTTCAGCATTCCAACCCGGAAAAGCTCACTGATCCGGAAGCCAACACACAGGAACTTGTGAGCTGGGACCTGTTTGAGAGACATGTGAATTAAGGAGCTCTAAAGGAAACAAAATGATTCCAAAGAGTAAAAGCAGTGCTTACAGTCAGGAAAGGGGTAACATACAGAGTCTATCTGCAGGAGAACATGCCCATCTTTTATCTCATAATCTGCTATCAGCTGATCAACTCCACTTGCAAGCTGCAGGGCACAGAAAAAGATGAAGAACAGTAAATATTACAGCTCTGTCCTATAAAGACAGTAAGAGAAAACCCATTCTTGAATACTTGCAGTAGATAAATCCTCTGGATTGGCTTCCACTCCACTGACCAGCCCTATGTCCATCACAGCATGAGCAGACCCTGACCGTGGCTCCCTTGCACTGGGCCTGTATCTGAAATAAATTAAACTCAATATTAGTTCATTATAACTGAGATGAAAGAGACATATTTGAGTGTGATCCCAGATAAACCTAAGGAAAATTCTGTCAACATCTAGGCCACAGTAAACTCATAATGAAGCAAAATAGACCATCTGAATCAATTCAGATTTATGCCAATATCAGGCATGAAGAGGCTGTTAATACTTATGTTCCAGGAGAACCAAATATAACTTGAAGACTCCTTCCCACAGAGATCACGACCTTTGGCTCTAGTTCTGTTTACACATGTACGTAACAGTGAAGAAACAGAAAGAAAAGATCAGGAGAGCTGGTGTAATTATTAATAAATAATAATCAGCTGCACTTACTTGGCACAAGCCTCCAGGCGCCCCAGGGGTTCCCCATCTCCTTTTATGCGACCTGTTCATACCAAGTGGAGCCAAAGAATTTCAGAACTCTCCAGAAGCAGCAGCCCAAAACCCTCACAAAGCATTTGCATAGTTGGAAGGTAATTCTTTACATTGTTTTGGTGGCTGTTTTCATACAAATTAATTGTCTAGCCACAAACAAATTTCTTTTCCAGTTCTGCATTTAGAAAGTGGCAGAATTTATTTCTTTCTTAATAAAAACACCCATAAAAAAACCAGGATTTTTTTCCCTCCCTCCCTTGCACTGATCTGAGAAGTAACATTTAAAATTATATTAACCCTTTACCATCATCTCTCTTTGGAACAATCTTCAGTTCAAAGTTACAGGAGTCTTCAGAAGTACCAATGGTGTTATACACCGTCCTCACCTGCACAGTACAAATAAATCAGACAAAACAGAAACAGCATTAAACAATACTCAAAACTGGCATAAAACTGTGAAATCTCACATTGGGAAGAATATAAACAAGTCTGATTTATTGGTAATATAAAGATACCAGCAAAGCAGAGCAAATAAATTAGCAGCACAGAAAGAAATGGGGAGTTCTTGAGCAAAACCACATCAATACTAAGAAAAGAGAAATTCTAAATAAAAAACCTAGTTGCATACTTACATTTACTGTAGCTATGCCAGTGCTGCTGCCAGTGCTTACATACAGGTCATCGTGCAAAGGTGCCTAAAGAAATGGTGAGAAACGAGAAGTTACACAATAATAATAAAGATTTGCAACAATTAGCAACAATTCAGGTCAGTTGATCTGCTTGTCTTGCTTACACTTCAAATACGTAACAGATTTTGTAGAAATATTAAATTTAAATGAATACCCAAATATATTAAATGTAGCAGATAAACAAAGTCCTTAAACATTTTTTATACCAAATTATTACCAGTTTATCATAAGAAAAAGCTACTTTAGTAGCTATTTCAAAGCTCAGATAATTATTTACCAAGTTGCTAAGGATTCTGGTTTCCCTTTTTAAAGCAGTATTATTTACTCACTGTCACAGTTCTTCCCACGAAATTGTCTTCTCTCAGTTTAAATAAGTTTAGGAATCCATTGTCTTTGTAGGATACTGTAACATCCATGTCCAAATTCAGCCGTTTGACAAGAAGGGAATATTCAGTCAAGGCCTCAAGGGCATTAATAGTGTCCTGTCAGAAATCAATATAAAGAATTAACTCCAGAGATCCTATGTATAAGAATTCAGTTTATAATGATGAGAAGTCAGATTTCCCAGAGAACAAGAATATCATGGCAATGGAGTCACTTAATACTAATCCCATACCCAGGACTCTGATGTTGGCAGTGTGGTCATTTAATTAGAATATCCTCTTAAAATGTCCATATCACAGCATCATGGAATGGTTTGGGTTGGAGGGAACCTCAAATCCACTCTCATTCCAGGGACACCTTCCACTATCCCAGGTTGCTCAGCTCCATCCTACCGGGCCTTGAATTTCCATGGATGGGAAAAAAATGTTTCTGATTTTGGTACTTGAAGAACTAGGACAAAATATGTAAAAGCACACCTGAGTTGAATAAAATCCTCCCCCATGTCTCTGTTCTTCAGAGAGCCATTTGATGATTGGCTTGGCATAGTTCTCATCCCCTCTTAGCAAAGTGGTGAGCAAGGCATAGGCTGTGGTTTCAACCATTTGTGCCGTGACAGTGCTGGGGGTTTCCTGGTCCTGTGTTTTGAAAGCATCTTTCCAAAACCTGTAGATGGGAGGGTCACCTGCAGGAGGAGAAAAGGGTTCAGATGGAAGCACAGCAGCAGCTCTGCTACACCAGGGGAGGCACTGCCCACTCAGGGCCAGGAGATGGGGAGGAACTCACTCTGCGCCTAACAGGGGATGGAAATCCACTTCTCTTGCACTAAAAATCTACTGTTTATAAAGTGGTGAGCACAGGTGTGATGCAGAACAGCTGAAGGGGACAGGGCTGGTCAGGAGCAGTGAGAATGGAGCAGTACCTCTGACAAAGGCCTCCTTTTTCAGGGCAGAGAATGCTGCCCGTGCTGCGTGGTGGTTGAGGTCCACCAGGGCCAGGGCGTACGAGGTGATGGCCATGGTGAAGGGGCTCTGGGCCAGCTGCACGTTCTGCACCAAATAATTCCCTGCTCTGCCCCTGGCATCGTGGATTTTCTGAAAACATGGACAGGTTACAGCTCACACCCATCAGAATGAACCTAAAGAAACACATCTTCTCTATCAATACTATGTAGATATGTCATGTCTTCTACAGTATCTTATAATAAATCCAGAAATTCCTTCTTGTTCTTTTGCTGATTTTGAAAGACAGACTAACAAAGCAAATAAATCTGCGAAACTGAAAACAACCTCTTGATTTCTTTAAACAAATGTTAAAGAAAATGGAAGAAATTAGAAGCCCAGAACACGCCCGCTGGTAGAAATAAAAATAATGTTTACCTGAGTGGGACATATTTTCATTGACTTGTCAATTCCAATAATAGAAAATGCTGTGAGATACAAAGATTTTTCTTTAGCTTCTCGAGGTAATGTACCCTACAAAAATCAAATAATAAAAATAATTAAATGGAAATTAAAGTTGATTAAAATAAATAGAACTTCTCACTGTTTAGGTGTGGAAACAAATAGGAGTTCCTGTAAAAACTATTAGTTTAGTTAAACCTGAAAATACATTGACTCTTTGGAAGGTAATAACTTATTTGTAAAAAATACCAAAAACCAAAATATATGAAGTTATTCACAAGTCAGGATTATTAGATTGTAAAATGAACCTAAATATTCTCTTTCTAAATATTAAGTGGCAAGCAGCTACTTTATGTGGGAAAACAGAAACATTTGCAAGACTGTACTGTGCTTTAAATGAATTTAGAATAAAGAGGAAAATTGTCTTGACTGGATGTTTTGATGGAATTCAGCCTAAAGTATCTTGCACTGTTAAAACAATTTCTCTCCTGGTGCCTTCAGCTTTTACCGTCTAAGCACAGAAAATGTTTGGGTTTCCTACCTGGAGTTTCACTGGTTGGTAGTTTGAAAATTCATTGAATGACCCATCTGGCATCTGACAGTTGTCAATCAGCCACAGAAGGGAATCACAAACAGACATTTGATCAAGATCAATGTATTGACGAACTTGTCCAAGAATCCTTAAAGCAAAAGCTGTCAACCTGCCAAGGGAAGCAAATAGACCCTGTTTGTTTGGATTGGCAGGAACTCCCACACTGCAGAGGGCACACACAAATTTGCACTGTTTAGGGTTCTGCATCCTACATACTCCCACGGTTCAAAGGAATAATGAAGATTAATTTCAAATTTAGCTTAACAAATGGGCAGTAATTACTGAAATAATTTTAAACCAGGATCAATTCCTGTGTTTCAGGGTATGAACTCATTACATCCCAAACCCATCTTGGTTGTCACGGGGTGGATTATTGACACGAAGGAAAGTTTTGGCAAGGGAAAGCAAGGAATCAAAAGATATTATTTAGAATTGTAAGCACTGCTTAAATCCACCATCATGCTCTTGTCTGGTGCTTACTAAAAGTATGAAAGCCAAGGAGTGAAATAAGCCTTTTTCCAACCCAAAACCCCTTTTAACTCACCATGTGCTAGCTTGCCCGTTCTTCCACATGCTGTAGGAGCAGTCAGCATTCCTGAACGATGAGATGCTCACAATTCCTAAGGGATACATCAGGTAAAGAAAAAGTTATGAGAATTATATATTATCCCCCAGATGTATCACCCTTCTCACTCAGCAGAATTTATGCACCTCTACAACCATGAAGCAAGAGAAGCAGCAGAGTTTTCTACCTTCTTTCATCTTCCTCCTCATCTGAGTCCTTGACCTTAGGGTCTCAGGGCCCAGTAAACGCCAATTATCTGACTCCTCCAGGTAGCGGAACACGTAAAATACTGGGGCAATGCTCATGAGCTCGGCCTCTGCACTGCCCTTGGGCAGGCTGGTCAGCATCTGCAGGCCACTGGGGCTCAGGACTGTGGCAATCACTTCACCCATAAGATGTCCTGTGGAAGGAAAAAACCCAAAATTGATTTAAACAACAGGTCATGAAAGCGAATCCAATGGCAAACTCTTATGAGCCATTATTCTTTAGGAAGTGCTTAAACTTCTACACTAAAAAGGGACTGCCAAAGCCTTCTCTCAAAAGAAAAAGAATAAATCAAATGAATATAATACAAAATAGGAGGTAAAGGGCACACAGATATGTACAGAAAGTACATATGCAGTGCACTAGAAGTTTCAGTTTACCTTTTACACTGACGCTTCTGTCAATTTGTGTTTTAGGGACCAGATTTAGTGGGACTTTGTATCGAAATTCTTGTCGTCTCTTGATTGAACCTGAAATTGAAGATGTATATATATGTATATCTATCAAACTGACAACCTAAATCAACAGATGATTCAGCTGTAATTGACAGATTGAAGGTTACAACTGAGAATTCAGCAGCCAAAACTTGAAAAGCAGAAATATTCCCAAATGCACATGCAAACAACATTAATCTTTGGAAAGGAACAGGTGCAAACACTTTATCTTTCTTTTGTTACCAAAAAAATCTGACCTGGACCTAAATTTTGTGGTTTCTGTTGTTAAACGAGAATATATTCTATTCCCATTAATAAAGCACCTGCTGAGAAAAGCTTACAATCATATCACACTTAAAGATACATATAAAGATTTCTTTAAGAAATTAATCCAAGTTTCCTTAAGCCAAGGCAGGAAATCCTTGGAAAAGGACATATTTACAATATCTCAGGAAGGAGAAACTCCAAGGTTTTCACATTATGGAAAACTTGATTATCAAGAATCAAGAACAGGAAAAAATAACACAAAGACACATCATCAATTCTCTTACCATAAACACCCTGTGGATCCAAAGTGAAACCTGCATGGAGTTCTTTCTTAATGCCTTCTGGCTGGGATCATTATGAGGGAAGATGTAGAAAATGGAAACATTTTTGCTTAATCAAATATAGAAGCTGAAATAACAGGTTAAACTCACAGTATTTTTGTCTTCTTTTTCTGTAGTTGAGTTTGACTTAACTCTTGTACAGCTGTTTCACATGACCTTATGTTAGTGTTCTAGCTCACACAATTCTTGAGAAAATTTAACAAAACATTTAAATAAAACCTTAGGAAAGGAAAAAATGACCAAAAATCCTGTTTCAGTGAAAATCCAAACCAAACAGCTTAGAATAAAGTATTTCTCCTTGCTTACAAAGTTCTAATCTATCTTTTTAAAATATAATCTTTCTGACAGTTCTTATAATCAAGGTTTAAAAATGAGTGTGTTCAAATACTCAGCCATTCACTTTTCCACTGCACACACCTCAGTGACTTCAAGGACATTGTGTGATAATATTAAAATAAATAAAAATTTCTATATTGACTCAATATAACCCAATTTAAAGTTCAAAAATGCTAAAAAACACTTGGATTTTTTTCCTTACCATGACACGTAAAGTTTTAACTACAATTTCACTGTTCCTGGGGGTCAGCAATGTAAAATTGACAGTGTGAAGACCCAATTCCAATGGGAGTATCCGGAATGTAACTGCTGAGGAAGAATCAGCATCCAGATTCTTGAATTTACAGCTCTGCATCCTTGATCCAGCACTTGCAGAATCTCCAAAAGTACAGATTCCATCTCCAGCTGCTATTTTAACACAGAACTGACACGTGGAAAGATTTGAATGTTTCATTTTGACACCAGAGAAACATCAAAGCCACTGAAATGCTGTACTGAGCATTCTATTACTGCAACACTATTTCTCTGTTTGCAGTACAAAACACTGGCCCCTAAGGACTGGAGAAATCTGATCCAAAAGGATCTGTTTATACTGGATACTCACAGGGAAAATGCTTTTTTAGTTTATTATGTCAATCCTTCCACAGAACTCATTAACAGAAATTACCTTAATTGCAGAGGCTTTATGGTTATAAACTGATCCTTTTAACTCGATTTGCTCCCCTCGTACCACGGAATAAGGAACATAAATGCTCAGGAAGATATCCTTCATAACTTGGATTTCCAAAGGTGCAGCAACACAAATGCCTGAGAGAATTAAAAACATAAAAGCAGAATGTCTTACCCACCTTTCTGACAAATAAGTTTGAAAAGGTCTTGACATATATTCGCGATGATTTATCATTTTTCTGTGTGACTTTGAACAGTCAAAGATTTTTAAAAGTGCCCAGGTTTTTGCTTCCTGATCCAAGCTGCTCTGTCCCAATCCTCCCACCTGTGCTAACATACCAGGTTCTTTGGGTTTCTTCTTCCCAAAGAAATTCTCTGCTTGGAATACCAAATCTGTTAGAAAAATCTCACGTCCCTGAGCTACAGGTAGCAGGACAAAGTAAAGCTGTGCCAGGGGAGAGTTCCTTAATATTTTTATTTCTTCTTACTCATTTACTATGATCCATTGTCACACACAAGACAGGCTTTGCTTTCCCAGCCTCTGCCACTCACATGACATGAATTTATTTTCCCTAAAATATATTTTTTTGTTTTCTTTTTAGAACATAATTGTCAAACTCAATGAGAGGCTCTAAAAAGACTCCTGATCCTTTAGCTCCAAACTGACTGGGTTGCAGTACCCACCTTTATCTGAAATGCCAACACCTTGTACTTCCCAGGTGGTCAGTGAATCAGGCAAGGTGACAGACAGAGTCTTGGACCTGTGTTTAAAGTGTTTTTATATTAATCCATTACCAATCACCATCTGTTAACAGCACAGCTCATCACCAGCAACACTCTAAGGGAGACTCAGGGAAGCTCTGAGACCATAGCCAGGAAAGAGGAACTCTGGTTTGAATAAACTTGGTTTTAGCTGATTTCACAGAAGCTGATATTTAAGAAGATCCAAAGTGAAAGGAAAAGTGGCTCAACAATCTGAGCACCACATATAGAGCATGGAGGGAAACATGGTAGGAATAGTTTGTTTGGATAAGACTCCATTTCAGCCCACAGCTCTGGTGTACCTAAGGTTATTCAGTTTACCTCAGTTTTAGCATTTCCTTTCTATAAAGCTGATTTGAGAAAAGCAGTACCTTGAAGAAACTTGATGAACTTCCCATAACCAGCTTTCAGGGAAGTAGCTACGAACTTGAGTCTCATCCATTTCTAAGAGAGCCTCAAAATCTGAAGAATATAAATAAATCAAGTTAAAAAAAAAAAAACCCTGATATGAGAAAAAAGGTATCCGAATAGCCTCAGTCAAAAACCTGTGTTAATCCCACCTCATCCATTTACACGTGTGAATATCTGTCCAATATCCTGACAGATCACCTTGTTAACAAGCAACTATAGGGAGATAATGGAAGACAAGGAGTTTGACACTCCCACTGATCTTTCCTGAGGTGTTACCCACTGGCTGTCTTGGGCTTGGGCAAAGGATTCAAATTTAGCATTCAAGTTTACTCTTAATACTCTCTGATTGCTGTTCTGCTTGTTCTAAGTATGGGTGAGCAGAATAGCGAGCTGCACAGAATAAAGAACTGCTCTCGTATTCCTCTGCAGGGATATACAACCAAAGTCTTGGGAGACTGGTAAAATTCTGTCTGGAATAACCCTGAGAGGTGCCAGGGAGGCGTTTACAGATTCTATCACCTCTCTATCCCCCTGTTCTCCTGGAGCAGTACACCCAGAACTCTCATACTCACGCATTCTGGCCAATACTAGGAGCTTATTTGGCTCTTCCAGCCGCAGCTTGTTGGCAAATTCACAGCAATCTATGAACGCAGAAATGCACCTCTGTTTCCTCTGAATTCTCTGAGCTCTCTGCCTGCAGGTCTCAGAGACTGGATAAGCCTTTACTCCAGCCCTGCAGCACTGCCGGGCTTCTGGATCTTGGTATTTGGCCACTGAAATAAAAATAAAATCATTCACTTCCTTGAGATGAAGTTTTTATTTCCAAATCGATGTGGTTTTTTTGATAATGGTAAACATAGAAATATTTGTACCACCTTCTTTGTGTATCTTTTCCTTGAAGTCGGACCGTTTGGTTCTTAACACTTCATTGCAAGGTTCACCTGTTCAAAAAAAAAGAAATAACAAATAACGTGGACTTTTCTTGTAATAGCATTGTCCTCTTAAAAATAATTCCACAAAATCACATTCCAAATGCATGAAACTTTTTATGTTTGCTGTTTTAATTACATAGAAGTATTTTCATTTCGATTACAGTAACTGACCCATAAGATGTTTTCCCCCCTCAAAAATCATTAGTACATGCATCCCCTTGAGTTCCAAGATACTAACTGAGAATGACAATTGAATATTTCAGAAAATCCACAATTCCATGCCTGAACCCCAGGAATGTACCTGCTTCCTGTGAGTCATCAGCATTTGCATTAGTGAGGAAGGTGAGCCCGGCCATTCGGAACACGGCAATGTTGTTCCTTCCTCCCCCAGCCCCACAGCCAAGGTCACTCTTCTCCAGCTGCTGCATTACCTGAGGAGAAACACACGTGCCATGCCACCAGAATTCCTTCAGAACACAGCCTGGGAAGGTTCTTTGTGAAACAAAAAAGGAGATTGTAATCTCCACGGCTCCTTGAGCAAGGAGCTCCACAACACTGCAGTCTATTTTTGGCCAGGTCTGTGGAGTTCTGATGAGAGAGTTCAGATTTGCCTTTAAAACTACAATACACTTCTACTGGAAATCAAAAGATTGTAAATTAATTCTTTCAATAATTTTGAACTGTAGACTTTAAGTAACAACTTTCATTCTGGCTTGAATTATCTTCTGCCCAGTTTCAGGCTGACTGAGTGCATGACACGTATCAGTTATTGAATATGAACATGAAACAAAGAGCCACCCGAATTTCTTTTATGGCTGCTGCCTCACCTTCTCCATGGCTCTCTTCCTGCTTCCTGTGACTCCATAGATTGCCTTGTCAACAGATGACAAAGCAACAAAGGAAATGGACTGAGTTTTCATGGTGAGTGATACAACCTCTGCTGGCTTCAGTGTCTCCTTGCTTGACTGCAGCTTAATCTATAAATTGAAAACAAATGTTGATAATTTGGAAAGCACATTGTTCTGCAATCAATCCAGCTGAAGGCAGACACTTTAATAATTTAAGTGTTAAAGAACTTGTGTAAGTCCAAGACAAAATCTGACCATAAAATGAATGCATGCCCACAAATTTCAGTGCCTATTTTGCTACTCACATCAAGGCTATTCCCACATTTCTGTTCCACATTCAGCCAGACTGAATCAGCCACTAACTCTGCAGCTCCTTCTCCCATGACTATGTAGTAAACAATGAGACGTGCTGAGGGAACCATTTCTTGGGTTATCTGAAAAGTTAAATGTTCGTATTCCAAATCCTTAATTCTCTCCTGAGTTCCAAAGCTCACTGTCTTCCCTTTTGATGTGATCTATAGTTAAAAAAAATGATGGAGAATAAAAAAGTCAAATTTTATTTTCAGTCTATTTTTCACACATAATAATTATTTGAATTTATATCTTCCACTAAAAAGAAGTGCTGTCTCTGCACTTCTTTTCCTTCATCAGCATTTCACCTTCTGAAATAGCTCTTGAGACTAACACTACTTCTTCTCAATCCCAGTCAATGTCAGATGAGAATTCAAAAACAAAATAGACTTAATATATAATTTAAACTTGAGAGTGTTATCTTTTTCCTATAAAGCTCACAGATTGTATCTGAAAGGAAGAAGTTGTCTGAGCTGCACATATTCTATGCTGAGGATAGTTCTTGGTTGTTGAGGTTTTTCATCCATGACCATCCATATTAAATTGCAGTTCAATATTTTATGCAGACAGATCTTTTACTCACCAAATAGCTGTAGTGATGTATTTTATCAATGTAGTGACTGCGTGGATATACATTAATATTTATTACATCCCCCACTTCCAGACTTTTGTGGTTTGAAGCCCAGTTAATATAGAGATAACTCTGACTCAGGGATGAATAAGCTTTTGCTTCATACGTTTTACTTGCTTGGTTTTCATCTGAAAGATGTGGATCTGCAGTTTTCACCTGGAAAGATAATGAAATATCTGAATAGTCTGAGTACAGAATTATACCTAAGCAAACAAGCAATGACAGTACAAAAATCATTTTGCAATCTGTTGTTCAGAGGGATTAATAAAAGATAAGCTGGCTCAAGACCTTACCCTCAAAGAAATAATTACACCCTTGAAGAAATCATTTAATGGAACAATTTAACTCACTTGAAGCTCCAACATTTTGCTGTTTGATGGAATATTAACAACAAATAAAGCAGTTCCATCACTGATGCTTGTTTTACTTCTTCCAGATTCTGAATCCTCTGATATTAACTCAGTCTCATCCATTTGCTCACTAAAGGATTTTGCAGTGACAGTTACAGGGATATTTCCAACAAAGTCATCCATGGTGTCTTTCACCTGCACCTGTTCATCAGGACAAAGAAATGGTGATATTTTTCAGGAAGAAGCTTCCAAGCTGCTCAGCTGCTTCTACAACAGGGAGTCAAAAAATGTACAAGTCGCTGGAAATTAAAGTATGTTCAGACACAGAGTGACACAGAGAGAAAGTGACAAAGCTTGTGCATTATGGGGTTTATGTTGCAAAGTGCAACCACCGTGCTCCTGGGAACTGACCTTAATGAAGAAGGGAAGTCCAGGCTTCACAAAGAGAGGAGTAGCAATCAAACTCAGCTTGTAAGGAGAGACAGCAAACCTGACTCCAGCAAACTCTACCTCTCCACTGAGGCCACCTAACAAAACACAGCACCCCATGGAACAGATAGCCAAAAATTAGTTTCATCCCTAACCATTTTTACAGTGAGAATGGGCTGTTCTTCCTTACAAGTTTTTGGAAGAAGTACTGACTATTAAAGAAAATCTGATATTAGGAAATTTATCCAAATAATTTTCTTTTCTAGTTCTGTTCACGTTTGCAGAAATGTTAAGAAAAATTTCAGTTAAAGAGCAACTTACCCATAGACTCCAGCACTGATGCCACAATGTATAAATATGACCCATCTAGTGCTTCCAGACTGTCAAACCCTATAGAACTTGCTGCTCTCTTACTGTTAAAATTGATCCTAGCAACTCCATTTTCAATCTGGAAATGAAACAGAAATCATCGCTTTATATTCAGTAATTTAGAAATAATACATAGACCATATGCAGATTCAATGTGTTTCTGTTCATTGTCTATTTTCAAAGGAAATCAAGGGTGGGGATGTTTTAATAAAGAATTCTTTATTCCAAGAAAATTATTCCAAGTACATTTCTCTGCCCCTGATAACAGCGTTACACAGGAAAAGTCCACACAGGGGAGCTGTGGATGCAAACTATAACTCAAGGCCCATTCTCACCAAACTTAATGGAAAAACTCCAGTAGAATTGCATCAGTCCTGAGTTATGCACGTGAATTCTACACAAACGTGACTTTCTGCTTCTTACCCTCGTTACATGCATTGCCTGAGGCATCATTCTTTTCTCACTTTCTTCAATTATTCCAAAACGAAGAAAAACATCAGCACTTGGAAGCTTTTTGTTGGAAAAGTAGCTGAGAATAAAACAATATAAATGCTTTTAAGATTACTTTAACGGCTGCAACAAAGCATTTGTTTTTGAAGAAGAGTAATTGCCTAGGCAAGGGATGGAAAACAGATGTCTGTGCATTTTAAACACTTCCGTTGAAAAATAAATTCTCACTTTGGGAGAATTTTAAGAAGGGTCCCTTAAGATGTCTTACAGAGCAGATGGGATTTTGATAAAAGGGCTGGTTGAGGAAGGCAAAGAGGAAAATTCTGGGCTCAGGAGAATCATTCCTCAGGTAAAAGAAGAAGAGATACAAAATATTCAGAATTCCAAGCCCGATTTCCTCACCTAGCTTTCACAACAATCCTGAAGTTCTCAAATTTATCTGAACTAATGAAGTTACTCTCTGGCTCGATGACGATGGAAAAGCTCGGCATTGCTGCAAATTGAGTAGAAAAAAGGTCACTTGGGTGGATTTCATCCTTGAAGCCACAGGTGCTCACTGAAAAATCATGGCATTTGAAGGGGTTTGAGTTAATGAAAATACTAAAAGTGCAGGTTCACAGCATGGGCACATCTTACCATACTCCTTAACTTCAAATTTTGCCACAGCTGAGGTCACAAAATCCTTCTTGTACTTGGCTTTAATCTTCCAAATTCCATACCTGTGAAATGTCAACAATCAAACAGTTTTTAAGATGAAAATTAATGTTGAAGGCAAAAATTATTATTACTGCTTAATAATATTTCACGGTAATAATCTCTTAGAAAGGAAAGTTCTGCACCAAAGTTTTGCACGTGTTCAATGCCTACTTTGAGCAGATTCTCTTTGATACACCACTAATTATTTGACACTTGTTTTAAAGCATTGAAATCAGTTATAAATCTGTTTTTCAAGCCCCTGCTATCATCCTTCTGCCATCTCAGCAATGCTTCAGCACCCTCTCAAGACTAAAAGGAGAACTGAAGAGATATTTCTTCTTTCTGCTGCTGTTCCTGGGAAAAAGCTGGTGATTTGTATGAAACATATGTGAAATATGAAATCCCCATATCTTTGTCACCGTTTATATCTCTACAGTAGAAAGCTTTAATTGTCATTAATATTCTTTTTTAATTGATCATGAAAAACCTATTCTTTAAGGCAAATACTCTGTCATAAGATCCTTATTTGTATCAGGATTCCAGCCAATGTGAAATATTAGAAATCTCCAAGTTTCGAGCCATGCCCACCATGCAAAACCACTCTATGACAGTCGTTATAAAAAGGCATTATTATGTTAATAATTCACCAAAAAAAACATTAAATAAATGTACTTAGGATTAGGAGGAATCTTGAAGTCAGGAAAAGAAACTATTCCAGTAAAATCTTTTTCTTCTAAAATATCCACTTCTACTCCTTCAGGATCCTTTAAATAATAAGAGGAAAGAATGAGCAGTTACAGATTTTTCTTATCAAAAAGGGAATTTTAATCTTGTGATTTCAGAGGCAGCAGGACCATAACATAATTTTTTTTAAGAGTTTCAGAGCATAAAAACACAAACATTTGTAGAAATAACTCAGACTGAAATTCTGGTAATAGATTTTACTCTCATTCCACCAAGTAAAAGCTATGCTTAAAATAGCTAAAAAATTACTGTAATAACAAGCCAATTGTTAAAAGCTAAAAAATATAGTGGATATTGATTATTTTTATATCTTAAATGAAACAAAGAGTATAAAACCCAAATATTCTTAAAATTCCCTCAAAAATCCTTTCCCCAGTTATTAAAGATTTTTTTTCTTTTTTTCTATCCTGTAGCAACTTTAGATCTGGGACTTGAAAATCTCTACCCAACTTTGCAAAGTCAATTTTAAATCTTTTAAAAGATGTCTGGCTACCTGCAAAAACATCTAAGAGTTTTATTAAACATTGATTGCAATCCTGATTTCCCGTCTATCTGCCTACCTTTATTTGTAATTAGAGCTACAAAATATTAAAACTACAAAGTATTAAATTCAATTACAACTCACGACAAAAGTTAGGACGGTCTCTCTGTAAGCTGGCTGCAGTTCTTCATTCAGAGAGTAAACTCTGACTTTCACTGTAAAAATTACAGCAATAAATCTCAAAATCAAAACACCTGAAAAATTCACTCATATATTTTTACAAATTCCCAGGAAAATCTTTCCGTCTTTTTGCCACAAATTAGTTATTTAGGGTGAGGAGGGCAGGGAGAAGTGATTACAGTATGATCAAATAATACAAAGTATTATTCTGCTGCTTAAAGAATTAAATATCAGTCCATGGCAGTGCAACACAACCAAGAGCTTAATGAAGATTTAAATCCCAATTCCCTGGCAGAGTCAGCAGACTTTAAAAACTAAGTACCAGCCAAGAGAAATAAGCATTATTCACCTGATTGATCAGGAGTATAAACTGGTTTGTCTGTATGAATAAAAATAAACCCATTCTCATAGGAAACAGGAATTTTTTTAAATCTTGTAAAATGTGGAGAAACAGCTTCCAAATACAAATATTTTTCTGAATTATCTGTTCTTGGTAAATCCGTTGGTTTAACCTGGGGGAGAGGAAATAAAGGGTTTTGAAGATTATTAAAATATTTTTCATGTATTTTTTCCTACAGTATTTTTTGATTAAAAAAGTATCTGGAAAGCAATTATGGTCCTGTGGCTGAGTAGCATTAAATAATAATATCAACACTCACAAGGATTTATTCTTCCTTACATGACAGATGATGGTCTGAAGTATTAAGCTACAGATACTCTGAAATTTTGCATTTTATTTATGCCCAGAACTAAACCAGCAAAGTTCAAAGCCCAATTATGAGGTCACAACATTGCAAATTATCAGATTTCCATTTCTGCACATGATGAATCCTGGCCACAGCAAAGCTGCTGATATGGTTGGTACTATGATTTGATTCTCTCTTTTTATATTTAAAGTTATGCAACTATGGTAATGTTTCTAATTCTATGTTTAACTTCAGTGTCGTTCCTTTACACTGATTTTATTCAACGTAATTTTAATTTCAGACCAAAAATTGGAGCATTAAGCTTCCCTCCCCAGCTTAAACAACTGCAAACTTACCATCATCTTTTTTTAACACTTACAACTAAATGTGATAATAAAAAGACTATATTAAAAAACCTGAATTCCTTACTGTTAAAGTTACAGCATCTTGGAATTTGTTGGCTGGAGTTAAGGAAATCCGACCAGATGAATACACAGCAAGCTTATCTGGGAAGCTTTTTAGGGCAATATTGACTGGAAATTCCTCCTGGTAACCAAAAGCCTGAACCACAACTTTCTCAGAGGCCCCAGCTCGGAATATCTTTGGTGCTGTAAGGACATATCTGTACATGGAATATAGAACAATAACAGGCTAATGGAACTGTATTTCTGTTGGATTTCTTACTTCCCTTTGTAATTCAGTCACATACACAGAGTGAAAGCAAACAGGATAATCAGGTTGTTGTAAGGCACTAATTAAAATCCTATTTGGATTGCCCTTTGTATTGTCTCTATTTAAATTCTGCAATTATTTACCCAAAAGAGAGGACAACAATCAAGAAAGATTTCCAGTAAATTCCATATTTGCTTTACTTACGTTTTCTCTTGGCTAAAAGTCGTTCCAGAAAACAGCAAAACAATAAAATATATTAAAATAGTCATTGTGTCTGGGACAACAGCAAACCATAGATGTTAATGAGGGTGGGTTAAAGAGCCTCTGCTGTGGGTGAGCAGAAATGCCACCAACACATTTCACTTACAGTTAATTATTAATTGCAGATCATGCTTTACTAAAACATTATTGCCTCCTCCTCAGGAAGCCAGTATTGATAAACTTGGGAATTTTTAAATTTAGGATTTCAATATTTATTATGTCCACAGCAATCCTGTGTCAGTCGTCACTTTCCTTCTGACAACTACATCCATAAAATAATTTTCAGAGGTAGAAAAAACCCCAACAAACAAACAAATAGTTTCAGTTTGTCCTTAATAAAATAATTTTTTAAATTCAAACTGACTTTAAATTTGTGTCTGAAGGAAAAAAGCGTTTGAGTTACATCAAACAATGTGTGGATGTGTTTAGACCAGCACCATTTTGTTACTTTTGAAATAACTTTTCCCTTACAAATTTTTTTTAGTCATTTGTATTCCAGATTATGCCAACTCTCTGACGACTTCCATTACAAATAAAAGTGCAATATGGAAATATTAGGGCACAATATATTAACATGCACTATTTTGAAAAAGAAAATTGAAAAAAATTGCAAAAACTTTGCAAACATTTGCAAAAAAATCCCCCACAACCATTAGTGACAAAACCTTTGCAGGCCTGATATCTAGGCTAGCGCCTCAACAAATAAGTTTATGTAAAGTTAAACAAAGTTGTGCAAGAATGCTGAAGTTTAAACAAATACTGCAGTCAACCTTTACGGGAAAAGTGTTTACAAAACTGTTTCTGATCGATATAAAATGAAATTACAGTAAGGTCAGCTTCTCACCAAATGTAATGAACTGGAACGGAAGCAATAATAGAATAAAAGCTTATAAAATGTAAAGTGCTTAATTTTAAAATGAAGGGCCAAAATACCTATTATTAAATACCAATAGGGATGGTATGTAGATGGTAGGGCGCGAATAGTGAAGAATACTGGGAAATGCTTTAAAAGTCTAATAATACTGTGAAATAATGATTTTTAAATCTAATTGTGCCATTTCTCACATTTTTCACAGACACAGCCTACTGTGTTTTTCAACCCTGCATTTCACACTTAGTTATATAGATGCTGAACTAACAGAGTCCAAGTGTTAAAAAGAGATTTATTTACACGCCTCTGTGAAAATGACTGTGATTTAAACGGGACACGCAGAGTTTATAATTGTAAAGGAACTGTATATTTCCAATATTACAGAACAAAGCCCATTTATACAGAATTTTGCACTGACGTGCTACCATGACACGCACAGAGAGTACAGATAATGAAAAAATATCCATCAGCAGAGCAGGTTTTATTGCTTATACAGCGACTCGGGCTTTAAATAGAACAAAATCCCTCTAGGTTTTATTGTTTATACAACAAATTGGGCTTTAATTACCACAAATCCCTGAGGGCTCTCCCTGAGGGCTCGCCCTGAGGGGACGCGGCGGGAAACAGCGAGGCGGGGACGGGGCCTCAGAGGCGGGAACGGCGCGGGGGCGGGGCCTCGCCAAAGCCCCGCCCCTCAGCCGCACCCGCCGCGGCCGCCGAGCGGACAAAATGGCGGCGGGGCGGCCCGTCAGCGAGCGCCCTTAAAGGAGCCGCAGCGCCCGGGGCTCGGCGGTGCGGGCGGCGATCGCTCGGTGAGGGGAAGGAGGCGGCGAAGAGGTGCGTTGAGAGCCGGTGCCATCCTTCGGGAGCGCCCTGAGGCCGCCCTGCCCGCCCGCGGCGCGGCGGCGAGCGGTGAGACGGCGTTACCATGTCAACGCAGGTAATCAAAGCGGAGGCCTGAGGGGGCGGCCCGCGGGCGGTGACCGGGAGGGGATGGGGGACTGCGAGCACAGCGGGCCCCGATCCCCGGGCAGCGCCCCGGGGATGCCACTGCGAAACCACAGCCTGTCCTCAGGAAGCGGCGTCAAAACCACGAACTGCGCTCCTTTGAAACATGAAGGAACGCCCCGATGTGGCTTTTCGTTAGCGCGCCAGCATCTTTTTCCTTCTCCTGCCCCTTCCAGTCCTGATGCTGTATGAATTGTATTTACAAGTAATGGATAGAAAACAGTGGCCCTTACTCGTGCCCCTCTTCCCTTGTCCTTATTTCCTTTCCAATTTCGGAGGAAAAAAAAATCCATCTCAATGAAGAACATATACTCAAGGCACAATGTAATCGCTCACATAGCTCCAAGCTCCCCTAACAGGAGACTTTTCTATCTTAAAGAATGTCTTAAAACGTGCCCTTTGTTCGCTGGGTGGAGGTGTTAGTAAAGCTCTGTCCCTTGGAGATGGTTGCTACAAGGGCTGTGTCACACGGAGTACATGATTTTTCCTGCGCTAATCCCTGGGGAAATATGTTCATCACTGAGGGAACTTTCTGTTAACATTCTCTGAAATTCCCCAGGCAGTCACAGAATAATTTTTTTGCAGAAAGGAAAACTCTGGGAATGCTAGTGCTAGGCTGATCTTAATTTTTTTTCTCGGTTACTTTTTTCTGCTTGCATTTGTTCTTACTGCAAAGTGGGTGATTTGAAGCTTTGGGAACAGTTGGGATTCAATCCTCTGTTTGTCGCCCTGCCAGCTCTGTTAGTCTGAGCTGAGAGTATCTCCAGACCTGCCAGGCTTTGTGTAAACCACAGCCTGCAGGACAGGAGGAAAATGAGCTGCAAACACAAAGCAGCTCAATCGGTCCTTGGGGCTGTGCTGTAGAAGGGTGGGAATATAAAGGTAAAATCATTTTTCCCAATGCCAGGAAAATGGGAAGCTGGCACCCCCTGGAGATGTGTTTTTTTGGCAGCTTCTGTAGCCCATTTGTTGTCATGCAGACCTTTAAGATTTAGCTTTCTGCACAGGTTGATATTTGTTTCTCTTCTTCCAGGTATTGCCATGTGACACCCAGCATTTTTGGCAATGAAGAAAGGCTCTGTAAGGAAAGCTTCAGGTAGAAAACAACAGGCATCAGCATCCCAGATACCTCTGCCAATGTCACCTGTCAGTTCAGGTGCCCCATCTCCACGTCTTGGCCAGCAGACACCTCCAGCTGCTCACAAAACCATGGAGCAGAGGCCCCAACGACTGGATATTCCAGTAGAAAATGTTGGACCTGCTTTCGAATTTCAGAAAGGTATTGTATAATAAGTAATACTGGTATCCAAGTACATACCACAAGCATTAAAAGCCAGTGTTCTGTGAATTTGTGATTAAAGGTGTATGATCTGTTGGAAAGAAGCCTGAAAAAATTGCTTTCATCCTTTTTTTTTTGAACACAAATGTGGAAATGGGAGTAATGAAAGCTGGGGAGAATAATGAGACTTTTACTCCTTCCTATAAATGCTTCTGTGGGGATCATTTTCAATGTATTCAGTGTAAACAAAAAGTCTAATACAAAAATCATCAATTCTTTCACACTAAAGGTAGGTTTTCTGTTTAGTTTCAGGTAAAAATGGTATTAGCCCAGGAGTTAAGTACATAACTGAACCCCTTATAAAGTGTGTGTCAAAACAGCAGAATCTGGCATGTATAAGCTCACTGAATCTTTCTTCCCCAAAGGATGGGGACAAGAAATTTAAGGTAAGTTATTGGAAATAACTGGAAACTAAACTAAGTTTAAAATAATTATGATTTATTGTTTAATAAAGCCTTAATTTTAAGTGGGTGTAAACAGCATAGTCTAATTCTGTTAGCCTAGTTCTGCAACCATTTTCGGCTAAAAAAAATGGCAATGGAGACTTGCTGAAAAGAAAAAAATTGGTTATTAGAATGATGTTTAAAAGAAATGAGTTCATGTAATTTTTTAGGTTTTGGATTGTGCTGTTTTGGTTGGTTGGGGGGTGCTTGGTGGTTTTTTTTTTTAATAACATGTTCCATTTTATGTAGATAAATCCTGGCCCACTGTAAATTTAAAATCCAGCTTTCCAACACTGTAGAAGACCGTACCTAAAGTGGGGTTTTGGAATACCTCAAGGAACTGTGATTAATAAAATGTTAGAATATTTAGTATTTTTAATTAGTTGAAATCTGCCTTTCTCTTTAAAAGAACCCAAACCCTATGCTGTCAGAATCCAAGGCACAGGAAGTCTTCAGGGCCTTGGGCCTGCTCACTCTGATTTTCTGTTCTTTAGTACATCGAAAATTTGGAAAAGTGCTCTAAACTAGAAGTGCTAAACCTTAGTAACAACCAAATAGAGAAGATTGAGAAGCTGGATAAACTGCTGATGCTGCGTGAACTCAACTTGTCTGGCAACAAAATCAGGTAAGAGGAGACGCCACAGGGTTTGGAGAGCCCAGGGTGAATAAAGCTGATTTTCCTTTCCTGTTTAAGTGAGTTCTCTCACAGGAGTGAGCACTTGAGGTGTTTCCCAGTTGTATGTAAACACTAACAGGCTTTGGGGTATTTTTAAAAAGCACAAGCTCTGAGGTATTAGAGGTATAAATAGTTCTGGGCAGTGCTGTCAGTGTACCATGGCTGTGGTTTAATTTGTTTTCCTTGGAAACCAAGCCAGAAGTGCAAGTTTCCAGATACCACTATGAAGAGTGGGCAGTAACTCAATTAAGTGCATTAAAAATTAATTAAACTTTTACTGTTTATTATTACAGCTAATATAATAAGTTTGCTTTTAGGAGAAGAAGTTGACTGGGCTTGATCAGGCAGGCCACAAACTCCCTAAATTGCTTTTGAACTCTTTTGAGAGCCTGGTGTCTTGTTTAAAGTGTTGAAGAGTAATGGTTCATGCAGTAGCAGAACTCTTAATTGCTTTTAATTTTTCTGTCAATGAATTATGATCTTTACAATTTAAAAACTGCCTTTGCAGCAGAGAAGCTACCATTTCAGTAGAGACATTTACCATGGGAAGTGAGTAAAACGCCAGTTTGTTTCTACACATTGCATTCACACAACTTCCTCTCTCAACAGGAATTGAAAAGGTCACAGTAGCTTTTAGCTACTGCTCTATTTTCACATTTTGGTTATGTACAGCTCGTATATACCCAAAAAATTGTACAGTCACAGGAGCACATCCTGCTGTACTTTGTTATAATACTCATGGTTTACTTAATCCTCCCTTAATACTCATCAAAAATGCTCAAGTAAACGACAGCCTAGCATGGTTTCCTCAATAGTTTTAATGAAAACACTAAAAATGTAGCTCTTCATGCTGTCAGTTTACAGTTGATCCTTCCTTTTTATGAGGGGGAAAAACCCCCCCACAAAACAACTTTATTTTGATTCTGTCCCATTACATTCTTGGGACAGAAAGAACAAGTTTTGTCTCTTGGAATGGAGTTACCAGACATTTAAATAGTGCTAATATTGAAATGAAGCTATGCAAAAGTAATGGTTTTGCTGCAATGACAGAAAACCATGCTGTAATTTTTGGTCTTAATTTGGTACTTGTAAGTAAGCTGGTGTAATTTGAATTGTCCATGGCAGTAAATAATGGGTTTGCTGATCTCTTGGTTAATTAATTATGACAGATTTTGTTGTAGTTTATCCGTAATGCCTCAGTTTCACTTTACATTTGTTGTGGTTCGTGACAAATCACGTTTTTCTTCTCATTTTCAGCAAAATTGAAGGCATAGAACATTTGCAGAACCTTCAGAAGCTGAACCTGGCAGGGAATGCGATCGAGCATATTCCTGTGTGGGTAGGGAAGAAAATGAGATCCCTGCGAAGCCTGAATTTGAAACAGAATAAAGTGTCCTCAGTAAGTGATTATAGTTAGAAACAGGCTTTGTTCAGTCTTTTCTTGAAATGAGCTGGTATATTTACACTGATTGATTTACTCTGAGTAATTGCTGAGTGCCACAAAGCCTGCTGTGAAATGTAGCACTTGGGAGCCTAATAAAGTTATTTATCAGAAAACTCCTTTCGTGCAGGTATGGAAGATACAAACCTATTATGTTGTTTGGGAAAGCATAACTTTTTGGGAGGTTATACATCCACAGCCCTTGGTATCTTGAGAT
Source organism: Picathartes gymnocephalus (assembly GCA_013390045.1). Classification (NCBI taxonomy): domain Eukaryota; kingdom Metazoa; phylum Chordata; class Aves; order Passeriformes; family Picathartidae; genus Picathartes; species Picathartes gymnocephalus. The sequence continues at coordinate 132,644 of WEKY01017828.1, read as the reverse complement.
TTCCAAGATAAAGCTTGATTGCATTTATCCTCTTTGCAGTGGCACTTTTTATAGAGGAAATAATTTTATTTTTAGTCATAATACTGTTTATTTTGGTAGGTTTTTAGAGCTTATTCTTTAGCTTAAAGGTTAAAATAAATCCTTTGATGCAGACCTAACATAGAACATTCTACATAATCAGAAATTCACTCCTGGGGGTTTAATTCTCCTCAGAAAGATGTCTAATCATTGTTTTGTTTCTCTTTGATTTAGCTCCATGATATAGCTAAACTAAAGCCTCTGCAAGATCTGACCTCTCTGTTCCTTGCTGAAAACCCAGTTGCAAGTCTGCCTCACTACTGCTTGTACACCATATTCCACCTGAGAGCACTGGAAAACTTGGATGGACAGCCAGTGACAAACCATGACAGGGAGGAAGCTCTGGAGAGGTTTAATTTAGGTAATAATCTGTTAAATCTAAAGTGAACCACACAAAATTTAAGTTTAGGAAGGAAAATATTTTTCTATTTGAACGTTTCTCTGATTTTGTCTTTCAGAAGAGATAGAAAAATTAGAAAGAGAGTTGGAAAACACAATAAAGGAGATGGAGAACCTGAAACTTAACCAGTCCAAAGTGCTGGAGCAACTTCAACATCAAGATGAGCTCAACAAGTCACTAAAGGAAAAGGCTGTGCAACAGAGACAGAGCTTTGAAGAGCTACAGAGGGACCTGGGCACCAAAAATGAGCTGGTAAGAAAATCCCTGGCACTAAGGAAGTCTTTGGACACAGAGTTGTCAGTGGGAGAGTTCAAATGACTGAAGATTTAATTTTAAAACTGAGAGACTTCCAACTCTTTAGAGAGCAATTATTGACCTTCAATATTATTTCTGTGGAAAAAGTAAGTGTAAGGAAGCAGCACTCAGTATCACTCTTGTGATTTATAGTAACTTCGTTTCTAGTAATTATTTATGTATTTATGTTTAAAATTTTGTCAATTGATGAAAGGTTAAGCAGCTAAATTGCTGATGTACTGAATGTGCTACACTGGTCAGACTCTAGAGTGCTGCTGCAATAAGGAAGATTGCTACTTTTACAAAAAACAGGATGTGCACAGAAGTTGTATGTCAGTGATAGCCCTTGATTATTATTCTGGGTAATGCTCACCACTTCACTTGTATTTTATTCACATCATCCGAAAGTGTTATGTTTGAGTCTCTTTCATTGGTAGCCAGAAAATGCAAGCAAAGTCCTACTGACTTGAGAGTGCTGGGTTGTGAATGACCCCATGGGAACTTAATATTTGGATTTTGTCCTGTTAGACCTGTCCTCTAAAATTTTATCCTTCAGACTCTCTGTACCTGGTAGTTCTGTAGCTGTTTCTCTGAACACACCTACACTAGCCAGCAGTCTGCCTCTGAAATGAAGTTTTCAGAGTAATGAGATTTAGCAGCAAATATTTTGCAGCTTGAACCCAGTTTTTTCCTTTGGATGACAAACTTGGCTCACTTCTGTCTCCCTTTAGCTGGTGTCTGGGTTTGTCACAGTCCCCTTCCTGCAGAGCCTTTGTTCCTCACGCAAGGTAGCCCCACTGTGCCCCTGGGTTGCATGGTTGGTTTTGTTTCTAGGATGTATTTGCACGTTCCCTGAAGTAGCAACATTGTTATGAAGTGTCCCAGTGAGACCTTATATTCACTGTGGTTTGGACTACAATTTTCTTGATTTTTTTTTTCCCTTTTTCTCTGAAACAGAGTTAATTTTTGCATGACTTTTATCAGGTTTTGAAATCTTTCTTTAAGCCTTTCCTGTTCTATTTCTTTTCCTCCGTTAGTACTGCTTTCCACTCTCTATTGGAATTGTGCTGCATGTTCTCCCTCAGGTATTCAGTGTGAAAAGTTGATTTAAAAAGAAATCACATGATGGACCTTTACTTAAAAATAACCTCAAAACCAATCTAGCACATGGTTAAGCTAAAGTAAAATACACAGACTTTGTGCTCTTGACAATTGAGATATTTTGGTTTTTTTACAGACCATGAGTGTTAATAGTTCTCATGCTCACTAGTGGCAGTAAATGTATTTGTTATTTTGGCCTAGATTTTGCTAAATGATCATACCCAAATTATTGTTTTATCCTAAATTAGGTTTAAAAATGGACTTCTCTGTGATGATCATAAACTTAAAAGGCCTTTCATGTGATCATTTGTATTTTATTAATTGTGGGGCTCCTCTTAGTCACCATTGTAACATTGCCCTTTGTGATATTCTTGATCCAAAACTGCTGTGAGCTTTGTTCCCACGCTGAGGGCTGTGCCCTGCTCTCTGTGGAGCTGCAGGGTGTGTGACAGTGCTGGGTGAATTCCACTCAGTGACACTCACTGGGTTTTGTGCTTTCTCAGCTGAAGCAGAAGACAGTGGAGCTCACCCGGGCTTGCCAGAAGCAGTATGAGCTGGAGCAGGAGCTGGCCTTTTACAAGATTGATGCAAAATTTGAGCCATTAAATTATTTTCCCTCAGAGGTAATAATTTTGAAATCATGGATCTTTTCATTGCTGTTTCCCTTGATTTTTCAACTCAGAAAATACAAAACTTTATAGTTTTTCTATGAACTAATAGATGCTGCTTTATTAAAGGCCCAATCCCTGTCATATGTGGAAACAAAAATGTGGAGATGCCAAAATGAAATCCATAAGAACAGTTAAGATCAGTAATCATTGACTACTATTAAGTTATGTCTGAGTAAAATTTTAGTGCAAAAATGTAATGGACTAAATATAATCTAAGTAAATTTAATATACTAAGAAAAAATTCCTCCAGACATCTGCAACAAACTGGTCACACCCCAATTTGATTTGGTTTTAATTCCATTATAAAATAAAGATGTTCAAGGCCAAAAACAATCAAGTATTATCTGTTTTCTTCTAATTCTTCTAATTTCAAATTGGTTTCCCTTTTTATGCTTGATAAGAGTTAAATGTGTTAGGAGTTGACTGCAGCCATAGTTCTGAGGTAAAGACTCTGCATCTTGCATTTCAGGAGGTTGAACTTGATAATGTACCTGGTGAAAGTCCCTACATTGGCAAGGCCAGGTACAAAAGAAATATGTTTACGAGGGAAGGCTACATCTCTGACAAAGTTCAGCAGCTTCACGTTGGGAAAATGCAACGGGAGGAAGCTGATTCTTGTAGGAAACCCCAGCTGGAATCACATCTCCAAAATCTAGATAAAATACTGCAGGATAAGGAAGAGAAGATTAAATCAGGTAAAACCTTATTTTTTATCAGATAGAAATAAAAACATGTATACCAGTGTGGTTTATTCCACTGGTTACATGCTTGACACGAATTTGACTAAGAATAGAAACAGTGTATCAAAGGTTGGAAGTGCTGTGATTGTTAAACCCTGGACTTGATGCATTTTTTTGTGTCAAAACTGCTACAGTTTCTTATTGCTGTTATTTCAAGATAACTCAGGGTGAGAGCATTACATATTATTAAAAACAATTCTAGGGAGGTTTCATATTTGATGCATGAATTTAATTGTGTAATACTTGTTAAATAAACTTTGGACATACTTTTTGAGAAGGCAGAGTGTCTTAGCTGTGATTATCACTGGGTTAATGCTGTGCTGATTAATGTGTTCATACACTGCTGTGGATCAGTGTTATACACAACATTATAATGTGTTTTGTGGGACTGTGGGTTTTGTGTTGCTTTCTTTTGTCTGCAGCACAAAGAAGATTAGAAGAACTGCAAAGTGAAGTTGGAGATGCAGAGCAACAAGTTTGGAAAGTAACAGGGGAACTGCAACAACTGGAGGATGCTCTGGCCCAGAAAAAAGTAAGTTTTTCCACAAATAACAAGGGAAGGTATTTGAAGCAGTGTTGATGTAAGAAAATACAACTTTTTCTCCCCATTCTTATAAAGAGGCCACTGTCCAGACATAAATCCATTTGTCAAGCATCAGAAAAATCTTACAGGTTTTGGAGAGCTTGTGCATAAATCAGCTGGTAGAGCTGTAATGCAGTTAATGGCATCTGTTCCATGTGTTGGTGCTGATTTATTGCTGACTTTGCCTAGAACCCTTTGGAAGAACCTGCTGTGTAGATTGAGTTGTGCAGCTGATAAGCAACGTGGCTACAGAATTGGCAGCAAGAATTAATTTATCAGCATTAAACTAAAACAGCATCTTCACTTCTCCAGCTGTCATCAGTTATTGCTATTTTTAATTTTTAAACTTGCCTGAAAACCAGTGACCAGGATCTTCTTTATTTAAATGTTAAATATATTCTTGATCAGCTGTGTATTTCCAACCCACTCAACCTCCTAATGCTATCTCCAGATGTCCCAGGCCAACAAGGAAGCAATTGAACAGCAATTGAGTGAAAAGTTACAAATCCTGCAGGAGCTACGCAAGGAAACCTTAGAACTGGAAAAACAAATAGAGAAACTGAAAAGAGAAACAGAGAAAAATCAGAAACAGCTTGAAGATTTGCAGAGTTCTCTTGGTTCTGTAAATCCTGAGGATCCAAGGCATGTAAGTAAAACCAGAATGTTAAGTTTTTATATACTGTGCAATGGACTAAAGGCAGCTTTAACAGGTGACCACTCACTTGTGCCTGTTACATGAGTTATATATTCTTTTGCTGTTTATCAAAGTCATTAAGTTATAATTTGAAAGTTAAAAAATCTCTACAGTTAAAACATCCTGTTAAACCAACCAGCTTTGGTAAAACACTTGAACAACTCATTTTCCCAGCAGAGCATGTTAAGAACTAAATCTTTATGCTTTGCACAAACACGCTGGGCAGAGCCTTGCAGACAAATTCTGTGTAAGAAATCCTTCATGCATCCTTTTGTGGAGTCTGGCCTTAAAGTTTTTTAAAGATCTGTGTCTGCCAGTGCTTATAGAGCCTGTTTGGTGGGGACTGATGGCCTTTCTCTGCTGTCACCTCCAATCCTGTCAGTCCTGAGAGAATCAGGTGGCCTCAGAGGTCACATCTCCCAGGGCTGGGGTGCCAGGGAGAGCTCGAGCTTCCACCTCACTTTATCATCTCCAGGGATGCAGGACTTTTTCTGACTTATTAACCGTTTTCAGGTACAGCAAACACTTGTAGAACTTAAACTGAAATGAAGCTGAATTATTTTTAATAGTGTCTTTTAAAAGCCTGTATTGCTAAATGAAAAATTTTCAGGCCAGCTGGATGCTTTTAAGTAAGCAATGAAAGTATTTTTATGCTTGGCTCCGTTTTCAACAGCGGCGCGGAAACACTTTATTAAAAAGCTTCTTTCCTTAATTTCCTCGGCTGTTGGGTGGCAGGAGGGCCGAGCGCTTTCCGGGAAGGCTCCCGGGGGAATGGCCGGGCCCGGGGCAGGGGCGAGCCCGGCCCCTCCTGCGGCCGCCCCTCGCTTCGAATCACAACACAGGAAGCACCGGGCGGGCCAACGGCCGGGAACGGGAACGGGAGTGGAAGTAGGAACGGGGCTGGGAACGGGAACGGGGCCGGGAGCGGAGCCAGGGCAGCACCTCCAGCCCCCGCCCCGGCCCCCATGGAGACTCCACTCAGTTCCTGCCCGTGCCGAAGCTCCCGGAGCTTTATTCAAATGAATTCCCGCTCAGGGGTGGGGCGTTCTGCAACTGCTGTCTCAGGAAGAAAAGACAAAGGCAAAGCTGTAAGTGCTCGGGGACTTGTGGCTTTTTGTTTCTTTTTAAAACTGCGGGTTTGGTGCCATTCAGCAGCTGCAGCAAAATGGCTCAGTGGCCGCGGCTCGGGTTTTCCTTGTTGAAATTTCGCTTTTCAAAGCTGCAGGGCAGTTTGTGTTTAGCAAGGTGACAAGTTGAACTGTGCTGATATGGATGTTTAAGTTAACTTCCGGTTTAATCCGTTAAAAATACAAAAAGTTTTGGTTTTACCCATTTACTTTTGTTACGGAAGCAACTTTGGAAGTGTTCTTTTTTCTGAGAACTCATATTTAAATTTTCTACCGTTAGCTTGATTTATATATTTGAGTACTAAGAAAACCGTGCAGTTAATCATGACAGCATAATTCTGTATTTTCCCAAGTTTCTGGCATTTGGGTTGTTTCTGGCAAATTCGCACCAGTAAGAAACAACACTATATTCTGTTGTAACCAAGTTTTTGTAAACAGCTGAAACAAACAGCTGCTTCATACTAAATGCATGAAGTCCTTGCCAAAGTCTGTGTGAGCTGTGTGGTGTATCTCCCAGAAATATTTTAATAAAATAAGGTTTACTTAAGAATATTTACTTCGTAACTGTAAAGTTGGCCCGACTTGCTGTTTGTTCAGAGTATTTTCCTTCAAGTGCTGACCTGACATGTTCTAAAGCATCATCTGCTGTGAGGGCAATGCAGGATGACAGGATTAAAGGTTCTGCAAGAAATCATGTTTGCTCTTGACTGAGAGAGGAAATGGTAGAACAAAATGTAAAGGCAGGAAGAAAGATAATAGCCATGAGTACTAATTTATAAATGCAGGCTTTATGCAGCCTGGGCAGGGGGGAGCCTGCAGACAATGCTGGCAGTCACAGATTGCTGCTTATCTGGGGTCCTTTGTGGGACAGGAGTGAGGGAAAATAACAAGTAACAAACCCCACAGCACCACAGTGTGTGCTGAGCTTGTGGCTTTTCTTGCTGATAGTGAGACACTGCAGAACTGAGGCAAAATCCTGATTTTATTTTTTAAATCTGTGTTAATGTCCTGCTTTACCTTTAAACTGTTACTTGACAGGCTCACATGAAAGCTCAAAAAGCAAGTAAAGAACAGCACCTTGATATAATGAACAAACACTGCCAGCAGCTGGAGACTCGCCTGGATGAAGTGCTCTCCAGGATTGCAAAGGAAACGGAGGAAATCAAGGATTTGGAGCAGCAGCTCACTGATGGTAAGCTTTAATTTTTGTCTTAAAGTATTTCTTGCACTTAGGGCAACATGACAATTGAATTGAGGATTGTTTTGCTTATCTTTCCTCAAATGAAATACAGAATGGGTACAAAAGTGTTTACAAACTATTCTTCACTGATAGTAAAGGAAACTGTGTGTTCACCTCACTTGTACCTGGTTGGGAAAGGGGGGCAGGAATTCACAAAGAGCTGCAATTTCTTTTAACTCTTCCAGTGCTCAGGTTAACACAGCGATACTGGGAATCCTAACCTTAAAAACAGGTATTTCTGGGTGAGTTCTAGGTACTTATTTTTACTTACTCTAATGGCAAACATTTGAAATTGTGGAGGAAGGCAGTTTGGTTTGTTTGGTAAATAAACGTGGCTTCTTAACTACCTTGAATTCATTTTGAATTTCTGCAGGTCAAATAGCAACAAATGAAGCACTGAAAAGGGATTTGGAGAGTATTATCATTGGCTTACAGGAATACCTGCAAAGTGTGAAGCATCAGGCAAAACAGGCCAATGAGGAGTGTAAGAAGCTGCGGAAGGAAAAAGAATCTTTGCTGGGAAGATTGGCAGGTCTGGAGGAGGAAAAAAACAACCTGGAAGTGGTTGCCATGGATGCAGAAAATATGAGAAAAGTAAGGCTTAATACCTCTTTTCCCAGGTTCAGATATCTAAGAATAAACTTGAAAAAAATCAGCTGGTGATGAGATTGGGACTGGGGAAGCACAATAATCTCTGATATGGTAACATCATTAAAGGTGCCCACACACCTCAATAATAGAATCTGGCCTTTAAAACCAGTTGCAAGAGACATCCAATAAATCTGTGCTGTATTGGAGGTGGCTCAGAAATGCAGGTTTTATCTTGCAGACATCACTGCAAGTGGATTTGCAGTTGGGGAATGGCATCAGTGAAAGCTCTGCCATTGGCCAGGGTGTGTGTCAGCAGCTTGGATCTGTCCTATCAGCCAGTGGCACAGAGCTGACTGGGCAGCCTCATGAATTCCTACAATTCTGTATCACTCCAGCTCCACCTTTCTAACCTGAGTGTGGATTTTGGACAGTCAGTGGCATCACTGACCTGCAGGTAGAAGTGCCACCCACCTTCAAGTTCTAATGGAGTTCCTGAGTTGAAGGGAGGGGAGGCAATATACTCTTAAATTCTGGCTCTGCCATGTACATCCTTCTAAAATGGATATTAAATTCCAGGAAATTGCAGTGCTGGAGAGTTCACTCCAGGAGCAGAGAGAGATAAATGAGTCCCTTCGAGATGCCCAGGGGAAGGTCAGTGCCTATGAGGCTGAGCTGGAAGCTCAATTGAGAGAGAGAGATGCTGAAGCCAAGCAGCAAAAAGAAGAATTTGAAAGACTGAAACAACTTAGCCAGGTAAGAACAGAGCTTTAGTGCTGCCAGAGGTGTCAGCTACCCCAGGACACCTCATCTCCAACATGAAATCACAAACAGCTGCTGGTTTAGGTGTGTCCCCATCAGGAGGTATCAGTTTGCTGGGATTTAGAACTTTGCTTCAAACAAGGTCCACAAGGTTTGCTTGGGGTTTTTTTTTTTTTGTTGTTGTTTTGGATCTTTTTTAGGTGCTGTCATATTGTTACTGTTTTCAGAACTACATCTGTTGTGTGTTTGGGTGACAGGTTAGGGTTGGAAGTGGGGTATTCATCTTGAGGTTTTCTGGTTTTATAGATGGAACTGTCAGCCCTGCAGGATGAACTTGAAAAGGAAAGACAACTGTTAGAGAATGCTCAGACCAAAGCACAACTGGCAGAAGAGAAGGAACAACAAAATTACAAGCTGCTTTTACAGTTCAGGCAATTGCAGGTGAAGTATTTGGTGTATTAAAAATTCCAGCTTTTATCACTTGTGGCTTTGTTTGCTTATGTTTGTATGGATTTTTCTTTTTTGTCTTTCTTTAGGGAGACAATAATTTCTTAAAACAGCAACTTAAAGATCTCCAGAATCAGCTAAACCATACAGTTGGTAACTTAATTCATCCTGAGGATATTGTGGCTTGTATAAATGAACTCAAGCAAAATCTTCAGACAGGAGCTGGAGAGATGAAGTGAGCAAAATAAAAGTACAAACAGTGGGAGATTTGAGCAGGTGAAAGGGGCAGGACAAGAGGAAATGGCCTCTGGTTGTGCCATGGGAGGTTCAGGTTGGATATCTGGGAAATTTTCCTCACTGAAAATGTTGCCAAGCATTGGACCAGGCTGCCAGGGCAGTGGTGGAATCACCAGCACTGGAGGGATTTAAAAAATATTTACGTGTGGCACTTGGGGACATGGGTTAGTGGTGGCCTGGGCAGTCCTGAGGGAGGTATGGTTGGATTTGATGAACTCAGAGGGCTTTTCCAACCCAACCTAAATTAATTACACAGCATGTCTTAAACTTGCCCTATTTTTCATTGATGATTTCAGTATCTGGTATCACAGCTTAAAATCACTGTTTTCTGTCTTGGAACCTGGATTGTTTCTCTTTCAGGTGTCCAAATTCAGCTGATGTTTTAGGGAAAAGCCTTGCAAATCTGCAGAAAGAATTCAACGGCATGCTTGCTGATGCTCAGAAGGAAAAAGAGAAAGCATGGGCTGGACAGAGACAGTTGCAGGAAGAAATGGTATCCCAGCAGGAAAAACTGGAAGAAATACGGGAGAAATACAGACAGGCACGTATCAAACAGCAAAAGCAAGAGAAGACAATTTCAGTTCAGTCTAAAAAATGTAACTTGCAGCTGAAGGATCAGGTTTCACTTGATGAAGCTTTGCTGTGCTCTGTCCTTTAGTGTAACAGTGGAGTCTGATTTGATTTTTTATTAATAATCTTCCTGATTTTTACCTGGTTATGTGGTGGATTGGAATTTAGTCAATGATCTGTCTCAGAGGCAGCAAAGACTTTAATAGAAAAATACAGCTGTGAAGCTCCTTGAAAGTTCACTGTACATATCACTAACAAAATAACTGGGGCTCTCTTAATATTACAGTTACAGTGGCACAGTAGTTGCCTTTCCTTTCTGTTTTGATGCAAAGTATGCTGGCAACTGCATTTCACAGAAATTTCTTTAATTAAATAATTAAAACAGGCTTTTGATTGGAAAAAAAAATCTGGCTACTGATTCTAGTGTATTTTCCTTACAGGTTAAAGCTGAAAACAGGCAAAATAAGAACAAAGTCCATCAGTTAGAGAATGAAATTCAACATTTACAGCAAAAAATAAAGAGTATGGAAGAGATTCAGGGCCTGGCTGATCAGCAGCTCCAGGAGGCAGATGAAGAAAAAGAGGCTATTCTTGCTCAGCTGGAAAATTTAGAGAAAAGGGTAAGAATGGGTGAGGGCAGGTCCATGTTTGATTGCTTAGGAAAGAAGACACAAAAACTTGTGAATTTTTGCTTTCTAAGATAAAACAAGACACATAGGAACAGAAATGTTAAATATAACATCCTTCTATTCCTTAAATTTTACTGCTTGTCCTTGCTTTAGATTTTTTTTTTCTAAATAATACAGAACAGAGTGGAGGGAGGAGGATGAAAGAAAGTACATTATAAAAGTCTGTTTTCCTGCTTTCAGAAGAAAGTCGAAGATGCCAGGGCACAAATGCAGGTGCTGAGTCTGGATAAGGAGCTGAAGGAGCTGCAGAGAGCAGTTGTCACCTCGGACAGGCTGGCAGCCACCGAGCTCTCCATTGCTGCAAAGCAGCTCAGAGCTCTGGGGGGAACTGTGCTCAGGATTAACCAGGAGAGAGCTGAGGTAAATCAGCATGGAGAGTTAACTCACTGCAGTGGGAGCACTCCTGGTGTCCTTGAAACGAGCTCCAGAAGTTTCTTCTGAGTTGTGCTGCTGCACTGGAGCTCTTGCTTTGGGCAGAGTTTGAGATGCAGTAGATGAGTGAGGAAATTTGGGTATTACAGGTTCCTGCTGTGGGAGGGAAGGGGAGGGGGAAGATCTTTAATCTCTTATTAACTGAAAGGAAAACAATAGATAATACATTGTTCTGTAAGACAGAAAAGCACAAGAAAGGACTGGAAGTTTGTGTTTGCACAAACTGGAAACACTTTTTCAAAATGGGAAGCACTTTTGACTACATAATAACACCTCCTCTGTACCAGTACTGTAAAATTAAGGGAGAAACAGTATTTTACATAGATCTAAAGTGCCAGAACAGTCAGGAGCTGATGCTTCTCAATGGTCAGCTTCTCACAATGGCACATCTCAAGCCTGAGAAATGTTCCTGCAAACTACCCCTCAAATGAAAATCTCAATTTCAGGAGATTGAGGAAGCCCAGGAGTTCTGTGCTGAGGCAGCTCGTGCTTCCCAGGCCCTTGCCAGAGCAGAAGCAGAAATAGAATTGCTACAACAACTCCTGAAGGAGAAGGAAGAGCAAGTAGGTTGTTTGCTCTGTCTTATGTGATAAAATACCAGTGAGTTTCTGAAAATGTCATGTTTAGAGGTTCTTGCCCTGCTGTTTTCCCAAATCACAACATTCTTCCCTCCCCTGACACCTGCCCAAGAACAAACTGAAAACGTCACTGCCTGGAGCAGCTGAGTTTTAAGGAAAACCATCACCAGTTCACTTAAACACCTCTCTGGCTGTGGCTGAGCCTCAGTGATACGAGGGGATGGGAAAAACAGTTTTGTGGCATTCAGTGGGAGCTTTTTGTGATTTAAACATCCATTTTAAATAGGTTCTGCAGGAAATGGAGAAAGCTGGTGAGAAAACCGTTGCAACAAACACCCAGAAGTTGGAAATTAATAAATTAAGTGAAGCTGTGGAACAGCAGAAAGCAGAGATTGACCGTTTGAAATGGTTGTTGGATAATATTGGGACAGGTAATTTCTCTTTTCTCCCCACTTCTTGCAGCTAGACAGGCATACAGAAGATTATTATTCCCCATTTCTCACTGTTTGAACTGAGAACCTAGAGAATAAAGTGTTGAGAATATCCTTCTGTACAGGTTTATACAGGATATCTGTCCATTTTCATTAGTTTGCACTTTTTACAGCTGTTTAGAAAACACTGATTGTGTTGAGCATTCCATTTAAACTGCTCTAGGATATTGTCAGAGCTCTGTGTAAGGAGAAAGAGCAGCAGTTACCTGGGTATGAACTTGTATTTCCACAATCTTCAACCACCAAACTTCCTATGTATGTCTGTCACTACAGATAACATTTAATTTGTTTCCCTCAGCAACTAATTTTTTGAAATATAGTTCCAGTTTAACTAGATATCAATGAGAGAAAAGTGGAATGCCGTATTTATTTAACTATTTGCCTTAGATGTCTCTAAATCTGTGCTTAATTTCCAGGTAACAAAGCTGAAACGGAGACCTTACAAGATGAAGTGGCAGCCCTCAGAAATGTGCTCTCACAGCAGAATGAGCCCAGCACAGCAGAGCCCCTGAAAGGAAGGGGATACTGGTACTACACACCATCATCACAGGTCAGGAGGAAAAATCATTTTATGGCTTGTTTTCCTTGTGGAAAGCCCTTTGATGGGGGAAAGTGTATTTTAAATTCAGTAGGTTTGGGAGAAAGAACAAATATTGGCTGGCATTTAGGAGAAACTGCGAAATAAAACACACCTAAATGTTCCCTGGAAAAGCTCTTTACTGTGCTGATGGGAATCCAGGGTACAAAGCAGTGGGTGAGAACTATTCTGTGAATCCTGTACTGTGAATCCACTTAGGTAAGGGTTAAAAGGGGATGTTACAGACAAACATTTACAAAAAAAGCATTTGTCTGAATTTAAAACCAATATTGCTAAAATACATTTAGTGCCTTTAAAGCAGCATCATGCTTGGAACTAAAAGACAGAGTATGTGTAGCCTGTTCCTGAAAAATCATCAGAATGTCTACAACAACTACTTTATTTGCCATGATTTGTCATTTCTGGATTAACACTTTTTTTTTTTTTTAGGCTTCAACTCCTGCTTCCCACAGCACCAAAGACTCTGGAGTGTGCTTGAGGTGCTCTGGCACATCCCCAGCCAGGAGAGGGGGTGCTCAGGACAGGCCCTGTGGGAGGGAGGACTTGCCCAGCCAAGGATGTTGGCTTTATTCACCAGTCAGAAATAGATTGTACGAAGCAAATTCTGGCAAAGGTAAGTGTCAGTCTCAGAATGTTTAGGAGCAGACTAAAGATGGGCTTGCTCAGAGTTCAGAGGGGTTCTTTGATGGGCATGAGTGACTGTAAATGCTTATTACTGTTTAAGCAATATTTGTTACATTTTTGTAAATTACATAGAATATAAAATGTGCATTTGAAGACTATCTCTGCTGAAAAAAGTATTAAAAATAACATGTTTGGTTTTGTCTTTTTTGAAGACAGAAGAGCAAAAGAAGATGGTGAAGGAAATGCGGGATCTCCAGTCCCTGAAGCCTCTCCCTTTGTCCCACCCCCAGGGACAGTTATTTACACAGCCCTTCCAGATGGGACCCCTGCACCCCAGGGCATGGGGGTTTATGCCTCTCCTCCTGCAGCAGCCACTGGAGCTCCAGCTGCTCCTGGATCCATCATCCATGGCCCAGCTCCTGTGGGATCCCAGGTGGTTTATGGCCCTCTGCCTCCAAACTTCACAGTGCCACTCCTTCCCCTTGGAGTTCTCCACTGCAACGTGCCTGAACATCAGGATCTGGTAAGAACCAGAGCTGCAGCTGCAGCTGGAACCCTTGGGAACTGACTGGCAAAGGGGTTAGAAAAATCACCCTGCCCATCCAGGGTCTGGATCTGGTTACAGCCTTTGTGGCTGCTCCTGGGTATCAGGAGGCCTCAGCTGGAAAACAGATCCTGAGTGTGTTCTGTTCCCTGTGTGCAGGAGAGTGAAATCTCAAGGCTGGAAGACACTGTGTGCTATTTAAAGTCTCAGAAATACAAAGAGAAATGCTCAGAGGCAGCTGAGCATAAATACAAAAAGGAGGTGGCAAGATTGCATGGGGATGTTGAAGGACTCGAGCAGGAACGAGAAGAGCTGGAATGTGAAGTGGCAGAGCTGCGCCGAGCAGCTCAGAAACGGAGCACACGCAGGTGGGAGCAGGGCATGGAATGCACTGAGAGGAAGCATGTGGGAACACCTGAACCTTTTCCCAGCAAAAGTCAGCTTTTGGACTCCTTTACAATTCTAGAGACTCCCAGATCTTTGGATCTTTATATTTTAATTCCATGTTTTTCATGCTGATCTTTCAGGGACTTTATTGATGGCTACACCCACGGCCTCCTTGCAGAGCTGCAGCTGGAACAGTCCCTCCAGCAGCAGGAAGATGTTGCAGAGGAGATTGAATGTGCAGAGAAAACTCTCCTGAAACGCCGGGCTGAGCTCAGAGAGGCTGACAGGCTCCTCACAGAGGCTCAGGTGGAACTCGAGAGCACCCGGGGCAAGGTGAGTGAAGGCAAAACCCTGAGGGCAGAAGGATTTGAGTGGTGTTTTGTTCGTCCAGGCAGTTTATTTTCACATGGGTAACCTGGAGCTTCTTAAAATGCTTCTCTATGAAAATAAGTTGTGAGATAAACTGTGCTAGAAGAGCTTGATTTAGTCCTTGTTGAAGAGGAGGAAGGTTTTCTGCTCTGGGCAAGAGAGAAGAAAAACTTGTTCATGGGAGAAAGAGGGAGAAGGCTCACGTGGAATATTCAAACCAGGAGCTCCCCTTTAAACAGCAAATACAGCATAAGGTGGAATGCATTGTCTCAATCTTCAATTTTCGTTCCAGACTAAAGAGACTCTGCAGAAGTACAGTCGTGCCAAACACCGTTTGTCCTGCACTGAAATGGAGGCAGAGGAGCTGGAGCAGAGGGCTCAGGAAACAGCCACCAAAGTTGTGAAAGCAGCTCAGCAGCTCAGGTACCCTGAGTGCTCCTGTGGGTTTGTGTCACACACGGGGTGAGGACAAGGACTGGGTTCTTTCCAGTACCAAGGCACTGCATTTGGAGAGGGAGAGCTGTTAAAATGTTAATATGAAAAGGTATAAATGCACTTCTAGGTTATTACAGACAGATACAAGGGGTTTGGAGCAGCACAAGAAGGAACAAGAAGGTATTTTGAAGGAAATCAACAAAATGGTGGCTGCAAGAGGCTCTGAGTTGCAGTCGTTAAACCAGAAGATAGAAATGCTCACTGAAAGGTGAATACTTTTAATTTATCATAAACTGTATTAAATTAAACATGTCCTCATCCAGTAAGTCACTGCCTAAGATATTCTCACTTCTTCTGACTCCTGTTTTTATCCTCACTCTCAGTCTTCAGAAGCTCCAAGGAGATATTCAGCTTGCAGAAGGTAACGAGGGCCAGCACCTCCAAATAATCAGAGAAGCAGAAAACCTTGTTCAGGGCAAGAAAACTGAACTGGAAACATTGAAAGTTCAGGTGAGGCTTGGCCTATTAACCCTGGGCTCTCCATTTGGTTGGAATTGACCTTTATCTCATGATCCCAGCCTCTCTGATGCAGTTTTTCATGTGGTTCTTTTTTCTCGTGTTTAGCTACAAAACCAAAAGCTTGCACTGATTCTCCTGTTAAACTCCTCCACTGTAGATTTCTGCTCAGCAGCAAGAGCTCTTGTTCCTGAAGCAACAAGTGACTCAAAGAACAGAAGAGCTCCATGGCCTTCAGGACTGCATTTCCCAAAGGAAAGGTGACCTCAAAGAAGCTCTTCGAGAGGGAGAGACTGAAGCACATGAAAAACTTTGCCAGATAAGGGTAAGTTTCCCAAATGAGTTTTCAAGTCATCACAGCAAAAGACTTGAAGTATTACAAACATTCAGGAGGTTTCCACGAAATCAGTTTTGCTTTTTGTGCCTTCTCCAAAGCCACTGAGAAATAGAACATGGAATTTTATGGTTCTGTGTGACTAAAAGCTTGGTCCAGATGCACAAATAAGAACTCCCCAGTTCCAGTAATTCTTACAGAATTGGTCCCTTGAGAGCTAAATTACATTAAATATAAGTCTGTGAATGACTTCCTGTTGCTGAGAGGAGCAGCTGCTGAAGGAAATCAGTGTGATCAGTGTGTGTAAAACACAACAGAGCTGCCCCAGTCTGTCCCCATCCCCATTTGCACAGAAAGGATTCTGTACTTCCCTTCTGAAATCAAAACAAAGTATCAGGGCTAATTATATTTTGTGGTTTATTTTCTTTTGTGAGGGCTTCTTCTCTGATTTTGTTTGAAAGCCTATTATTCACTTGAATTACAGTATTGTGGTAAGACTTGGAGATCAAAATCTTTGCAGAATTACTACTCTAAATCATCAACAAGCAACACTTTAACCTAAATATTCTGTATTTTTGTTTGTTAAACCAGAATACTGATGAGAGATTGTTAAATAATTTTATAAATATTTAGAATTTCTGCTTAAAGGAAAACTTCATTTAAAATTGCAAGTAACGGTATTCCTTGTAACACTGATACATTTTCACAGGAAATAAAAGTACTTCTGGAAGAGCTCAGTGTTGAGAGGACAGAACTGGATGTCCAGATGAATGAGAGGAGAGCACAGCTTTTGGTCCTAAAGAAGGATATTAGAAAGGAAGAGGAAAATCTTCAAGGAATACTTGGGCAAATTACCAAGCACAAGTTGGGTATGTCCCAGAATTTATTGGGTTCTGTGCAGACTGGGAGGGAACACACAGAGCTCTTCAGTTCATCCTCATCCTAATCCAATAATTGCTCTTTATTTCACCTCACTAGAACTGAAACATGTGCTGGAAATGCTGGAGCTTGAGAAGAATGAACTGGAAGGTTTGAAACTACAACATGACCAGAAGGTCAGTGAGCTGGAAAAGACCCAGGTGGCTGTTCTGGAGGTAAGAAATGCTTCTGTGGCTGGTGCAGAAACTGGGAGATCTGTGGTTCCCTTAAGCCTTGGGTAACAGAGTCCTGATGCTTTTAAATCAATCAGTTTCTAATCTGATTTCAGCTTATCACAGAAAAGTCTTAAGTCTGCTTAGACCCTTTAAAATAATGGGATTTTTTGGTGCATGTGAGAGAGAGGGAGCACAGAAGCTCTTCTGTGGCTGTAGAATGATGGATGCTGTTTTTTAGGAGCTTCCAGAGCCTTTTTATCTGGATTCTGTGTCCTCACTTGCCAAGAGTGATTGTGGAAGGGAGTTGAACTCACCTGGATGATCTCTAGCATTAAGAAGGTCCCCAAGGTCCTTGGTGCCCTTCCATTGTCACCTTCCTCCATTAAATGCACTCAAATCACTCTGGCTGCAGCTAAGGATGTCAATACTTGTTCTGCTTCTGGACTACATAAATGTGGTGTCACCATGCCTGTTTTTCCCAGGAGAAGTTAAAACTGGACAATATCCAGAGGGTATTTCAGTGTCAGCAAGGGGAAGTGGATTGGCAGGAGCAGCTCCTCAGGAAGGACCGTGAGGAGAACGAACTCCTGGGCTCTCAAATGAGAGCTCTGCAAAGCAACATCGAGGCTCTGACCAGAGAGAAGGAAAAGCTGGAAGAAGACTCCAGGAGTTTGGAGAAGAAGTTGTCACAAACCAAAAGGTGGGGGAATGTCTTTTTCTTGCAGAGGTCAGAAGGGATGGGGAAATGTTTGAATGTCTGTTTGTTGTAATTAAAAAACAGCTCTAACGCTGAGGTGCCCAGTGATACAGAACAGGCATTTTCTTATGTTCTGTGGAACTTTTGCACAGCAGACTTAAAAAATATTCAGGAATGGAGCTGATTGATTCATCAGTGTTTTTTATATCCTGGCAACACCACGAGAAATGTTACAAAAAGTAAAATGTTGCATCTTGGAACAGGACATTTGTCTTGCTCTGACTGCTGGTGCCATCCCCTTGGGCTCAGAGGGTTTTACTGACATTTTTTAAGTCCTCACAAAGGATTTCCAACTAACCAAGAATATGATTCACATTTTACAGAGACTTAACTGCTGCTGAAGACAGCAGCAGAACTGCACTGTCCAATATGGAAAAAATGGAATTGGATGTTAAGAACCTGCAGCAGGAGGTGGAGCTACTGAACAAGCAGAAGAAATCACTGAATGCAGAGATGGTTGCTGTCCAGGAGGATCTTCAAGGTAAAGATCAGTTTTTGGGTTTAAGCTGTGATACATTTTAAGAGAAATTCTGTTAAAAGACACACTTTTAACAGAACTGCGTGATATTAAATATTCAGCATGCTCAGGTGTCCATAGGTAGAGAGAATTTAACATGTTGAAAAGATGGAAATTTCATAAACTGTGTTTGTGTTATTCACTCTTTGCTCATGAAAAGAGAGCATTTCTGTGTACTGGTATTTCAAAATGCTGATTGAAAATCTCTTGTCACCAAATACTTTTCTAGGGAAAAAGGAAGAACTGGAAACACTGAAAGGAGAACTGAATGACTCGAGGCAGCAGCTTCACCTCGTGGAACAGGTTGGTTTTAGTGAAACACATCCTTATTGTCCCTCTGGGAGTCTGGTGTTGCTCCTGACCTGTTCAAGTGGGCACAGCTCAACATCAGAGCCCTGCAGAGCTGAGAACAGGGTGTGCTTTATTGCCTTCTTCTTGCTGAGTGCGGAGTGGGTTTATTGTTTTTTAGGAAGAAAATAATTTAAAAGCAACCACCTGAGCAGCACCTTCTGGCTCTTTATCAGTTCCTCCTGTTTTAATTCACTCGGTGGGAAGAACCCTGAGTGTGCCAGTGACCAGCTCTCTTCTCTCAAACCCAAACCTTTGGGGCTGGTTTTTCTCTTCCTCCTGCCACATGCTTTGGTTTGCCATTGCAGGATTTGGAAAACAACTCCAGGCAGCAGGAGGAGCTGGTCAGAGAGCAGGCAGCCCTGAAGGAAGAGATCCGAGAGTATTTAAGGAAACGAAAGGAATGCCAGGAGAGGCACAAGAAGAGGGAGAACCAACTGCAGCAGCTCCAGAAAAAGATTGAAGAGAAGGAAACAGAACTGGCCCAACAGGAAGTGGTAATGAGCCCCTGACTTGCCTCACTTCCTCCTAACCTTAAAAATAATTCAGGCCAAAATGTTTGGGGTGTGAGTTTAGAAATAATCACAGTAGCAACTGCTTTGGCCAAATTAGCTCAGGTTGGGAGAGGAGTTTCAGCAAAGTGTTACCCAAAAGAAAAACTGAGGGAGCTGTTCTGAAAATGAGAGAGGCAAGAAAGATTGACAAACATTTTTTGTCAGTAAGGACTGTTAGACTGCAGTTCTCTCCAATTTATGCTGTTTTTACTTCTCTAATGTCTCTTACTGATGGTTTTTGTTCTCCCTGAGTTGGTGCTCGTTCAAGCTCAGACTGGGGGGGTTTCTGGCAGGTTCTTCATCGCCTCAAGCAAAACTCAGAGTGTGAAGGGAAAAAACTGGAAGAATGTGCAGCTAAAGTGAAGGATCAGAAAATCCTACTGGAAAAGGAACTCACAGAGCAACACAAGAAACTGGAGCAGGCAATAGCTAAAGTCAGGCTGGCAGAGGAAAACCTTGGGAAGATGGAAAAGGAGTCGTCCCGGTGTGCAGCTCTTGAAGAAACCATCAAAGAAAGCAGTAAGAGTCATTTCACAAATGAATGGGGGCTGAGGATAATGGCACAACAAATTTTTCTGTTCATCTTGCTGGGGTTCTTGGTGTTTAGAGAATATCTGCTGTGTTTGAAGTGGGCCAAGGTAAGTTTTTGCTAATCAGGATTTTATTTTTTAATGTTCATTACAGAACATCAGCTCTCAGAAAAAGAATTACAGTTACAACAAAAGGACAGAGAAATACAGTGTCTTCAGAAAGAACTGGAAGTCTCCAAGTGTGAGGTAAAGCAACTTCAAGGTCAGATAGTGTCAGAGAGGAGAGAAGCAGAAAAACAAATCTTGAGTCTGAGAGAAACACAGAAAATGCAAAGGATGGAGCTTGAAAGCAAACTGCAAGTAAGTCCTGGCTGAAGGGAGACAGTTTGGGGATTTGGGTTATTTTAAACAGCAGAATGCTGGAACACCCATTTTGGTCATGCAGCATTCCCAGTGCTGCACAACACCTGAGTTACTCCTGCTTGGAACTGTTTCTGCCTTGAAGAAATCGTGGGTTCTCTTGGCTCATGTTCTGTAGTGGATGCTGCCAGTAAAAGGCATCTCCCTGCACTTTCCTAGGAGCAGCAGCATGGAAGTGGCAGCTTGCAGAGTGCCGGGGCTGTGCCTGAGCCTGTCACCTGCTGTCACTGCCCGAGAGCCGAGCGCCTCGGGGGGGACCTGGGCCCGTCCCCACAGGAATGCAGCCACCCCCAGAGCCAGGTACAGCTGAGTGCCAGATCCAGGGGGGCTCAGGGTTCATGGCTTCAGACAAGTTCATTTTGTATGGTTTTGAATCTCCTCCTCCTGTATCACAATTAGAAATACACCTGGAGTTGTAATTGATGCAAATCACTAAATGCTAGCAATGTTCAGAGCTACTCAGCAGGCATTTAATGACCTGCTAGTGCCAGCTTGGCCTAGCTTTTTCTTCTTTAGGTACTCACTTCAAATTAAAAAGTGATTCACCTTGTCTGACTCCTTCTAGTCCTTCAATAAACCCTTTATAAATTGTTTTGAAGCCCTTTAAAAACAGAAGAATGTTGTTGGCAACTGGAAGGCATTTGGGAAGGCTCTGCAAGGTCAGAGTGGCAGGTTTAGGTTGTGTGCTGTAACTGGAGTTGCCTGTTCCCTTCTGAGGGGCTTCCCTGGCAGAGCTAAGGTTGGAACCTGGGCTGCAGCAGGTCAGAGGCTTTGGGATTTCTGACTGCCTTGTTCAGTTATGCAGGAAAAGCCTTCAGGACTGATGTTTGTAACCCAATTGTTGTGTGCTGCAGGTTAAAACCCAAGACCTGGAAGAGAGACAAAGGGAAATGGAGAGTGCAGCAACCTTGCTTAACCTGGAGGTTGAAAATGAAATTATGATGGGCTTTAAATCTCCAAGCTCATCTTCTCTAGACCCATTGGAAGATTTGGAAGCATCATTTGAAGGAAAGAGAAGTCTGCAGTGTGAGTGGGATAACTCAGAGACTCCTCCCTTCACTGCTGCTGACAGACAACTCCTGTCCTTGGAAGAAAAGTTCAATATTTCCAGAGTCTTCTTACTGGTAAAATGCTTTGGACAAGCAGCTGCTCCTGGTGCAGTGTTGGTCCCTCTGGCTGAATGTGCTTTTTCCTTCCCAAAGGATGAGCAGTGGCGGGGAGAGGCACTCCGGGAGAAGCTGCAGCAGCACGAGGACCGGCTCAAGGTGCCACATCTGTGCCCCTCACATCCCTTGGGCCCCTTGGAAACATCATCTAAACAACCTGGGGAAGTGGGGATCCTCTAGCTGGGGCAAATCCACTCTGTAATGACCAGAGAGAGGAGCTTTGGGTGGGAACAGAAAAGCCTGGCTGTAGCAAGATGAGTAATTTTAATTGGCAGTTCATTGGCTGTTGGAGTATTCCAACACAATTCCCTCATTGATATCATCCTGTGACATATCAGCAACATGACAAGAGTTCAGCACCATCCATGATCACTTTAAGGTCCAGGCTCAGTTAGAACGTGGCCATCAAAACGGAGCTTACTTAAAAATAACTCCCAAACCCACTGCCCCCTGTCCCCTGTGGTGCAAGAATCAACCTTGCAGCCTGTGGGGCTGACTTGGCACGGTGTTGCCATGCCCGTGCCCGGTGTGACCCTCCCGGGTGTGTTGCAGGCGCAGCTGCGGCGCTGCCTGGCCAAGCAGGCGGAGGTGCTGCTCCAGGGCAAGCGGCGAACGGCCGGGAGCCTGCACAGCCTCCAGCGCCAGCTGCAGGTGCTGGATGACCTGGTCAGCAGCACTGCTTCAGATTCCCTCTTCCTGCCCAGCAGCCCCAGCCTGGGATCTCTTCACAGTACTCTGAACATAACAAAAGCTCAGGTAATGTCCTGCTGCCGACCAGAATTCTGATGTGGGGGGTTTGAGTGGTTCTCCTCTCACTGGGAGTTGTTTACTGGGGGTTTTTTACAGGTCCCCAGCAGGCCGGGCAGTGCGTTGGGATCGCCAGTGCTGCGTTCCAGCTCCCAAGGGATCTCTCGCTGAAGGCCAGAGGTGAGATGTGGCTTCGGGCCAGTTCCAACCTCCCAGAGACACGAGTGGCTGGAAGGCTGAGAGGGACCACGGGGCAGCTGTGGCTTCACAGACCACACTGTCCCTTCCCAGTGACAGCACTCAGGGGGCTGGTGTCTGTTCTGCTTTATGTTTGTGTGTTGTGCAGAAGAGCCTGGGAACTCTCCTGGGACACAGAGTTACTGCTGCATAAATTGTTGCCATCTGTGGTCTTTCAGGAACTTTCCTGATTTAACTGTTCAGCCCCATGGCTGAACCTCTGGTACAGCTGGTTCCACCCCAGCCTGGTACTAAAGTGTTCTTTTGTAACAGTTTGAGGTAAAAATGTTACTTGAAAAGTGGCTTCACTTGAAAAGCCCAAAGCACATCCCCAGCTTGGACAGAGGCCCTCGGGTGCCATCTCTGAACATTTCTCCTACCTCACTGGGTGAGCCTTGTCTGAAAAGGCCTTTGCCACTAGTCACAAACAGCTGCTGCAGGGCCTGTACTGTGAAGGTTTTGTACAATTGACAACAGGTTTATATATATGTTGGTTTGTTATTGTTAAAAAAAAATTTTTAAATGTGTATTTAAACACGTCCAAAACCAACCTCCTATTTAAGTGTTCAGCTAGTGGCCAGTTTCCACTTTAAAGAAACCTTGTTACAAGGCCTGATCTCTTGCCAAATGCACAGAGGTTTAAAATGCAATTATTTTGGATACTTCCTTAAAATAAACTTTTGTGATTGATGCTTTTATCCGGGGGTGGTTGCAGATTCTCTTCCTTAAAGCTGTTCTCCAGGCCATGGATCCTGGCACAGCCCTGGACAGTGACAATGCTCTGAGTGCTGGGATGTGTCTAAATTGGCACTTCTGTCCTTGTCTCTCCTGGCTGCTGGGTGAGCACCTCCTTGCTCTCCTGAGGCTTGGCCACATCACTTGTCTGAACCAGGTGGATCCACATAATGGGTCCTTAAAAAATTACCATCAACTTACTCCTACTTAGTAAGAGGAAAAGCCACTTTGTAAATCCTTCAGGCAGCAGGCAAGGCCCAGGACAGGCCAGTGGCTGTGCAGGGACTGTCCCAGCCCTCCCCACCCTTTCCTGGGGATGGGCTTTGGCATCAGTCTCAGTCCTGCCCTTTCTCATCCTCATTAAAGATAACATTTTTCTATGCCATTGTCAGAGTTCAACGGGAACAAACACCACCCAGCCCTGCTTCCCCCCTAGAGAGCAGCTCTGGAAAACACTGGGCGATTCTTCAGGGAAACTCTGAAGTTTGCACCAAGTAAGGCCCAGGGTGACAGCTGAGCACAAATCCCAGCACTCCACGGAGCTCTTCCCCCTCAGAGGTCCCACCCTCAGCACAGAGGGCCACAGCAAGTAACACACACCAGGGAGATTTATCTAGATACAGGTACTTTATTTACAAATATTTAGATTAATAGCATTGTTACATCAAATGAGGAGTACAGCAGTCCAAACAGATCCTTTCTGTGACAGAAACAATAAGACCTACTGTAACTTACTCTGGGAGTACAGGTATTGCACCTCAACAAGCTGTAGTCATTACAACACTGACTTCACATCAGCAGCAGGTCGTGGTCCCTGGGCAAACCCTGGTGCAGCCTTGGGTTAAGCAGGATGCAGGAGCTGGAGATCTTGAACATACCCATCTACTGAGGAACAGGAGTTAAAAAAGGACTAACCAGACAAAACAAAGGGACAGCACACAAGTTACCCAAATCCTATTGTCTGCACGTTCCAGTTTTGGCTTTTATTTAACATTGACTGTACAATACTCTGGTACCACTGGTTACTTACAAGTCTGAACATTGTAGAGTTTTAGTGTCTAGAGAGGGATTTTCAGCCTACTTGGTATTTGCAACGCTGCAGTAAGCCTGAAGTGGGACACTGGATTGTGGTTAAGCACTTACCCCTTCCATCTTTAAACCTTGTGATATTTTCCAAGTGAAGCTGCACAAGGAGCCACAGTAAAACCCCACATCAGTGCAGCAACACCCCCCCCAGGCAGGGTCACCACGTGACACCCCCTCACACACATGCCAGGCTGTGGCAGCCTAGGAAGGACGTGCTTGAAGCAAAACCCTTTAAAAAAACCCCTCACACAGCACTGTTAAAAAATACAAGAGCAGTTAAAAATCCCTAGAGAGCACACGTTGTTCCAACCGTCCAGTTCAGCCTCTGCCCATTCCCAAAGTTACAGGTGCAAAAGCAGGTGTGCGAGAGCCCGGCCACAGCTGAAGCCTGAGGATGCCAAAGAGAAGCAGGCAGAGCACTGCTGAGTGCAGAGGGGAGCATTGCACAGTGCAGAATGAGAGCCACACCCCACTAGTGTTAATGTCTGTGTCCCCAGCACCCTGGGGACCCTGCGAGTGACACCCAGCAGCTGCAGCCACAGCTGGGCTGTGTTGCCAGGGGGGCACAGAGAGCTCAGACTGTACAAACAGGGGGTTCTTACACACTGCTCTAATGCCAGGCATCATTTTCTTCATTAAAATCATATACACAGGATGTATTTAACTGTTAGCTCAGTTCCTTCAAATTTTATACATATTTACGTTCTGTTAACAAAGGTAAAGGATAAAAGTGGCAAAAAAAATGACGTAAAGCTATTGAGCACAAGAATGAACAGATCGCGTCCCTGCGCCATCCTGACCCCAGCACATCCCACAGGGAATTCTTCCAACAAAAGCACATCATTATAGAGCCCCTCACTACCATTGGAAGTCATTTCACAGCAAAAACTTATCCTTTACTACGGACAGCTCGAACAGTTAGAGGTGGGGAAGAAAGGCCAAAGAACCATAAAATAAACCATACAAGACAAAGCCCTGCAAAAGTGTAAAATCAGGAGTCCAGCATCAGTGCTCAGTTTAAATTATGTATCGGTGACACTATCACAAGGACAATTAAGGAAAAAAAAAAAACTTCTAGATTTACCATGCAGGAGAGGTTTTATTACTCTACTTGCCTTTGATAACCTGATTACATCTAAAGTTGTTTAGCAGTTTAGTACTGTGTTAAACTTGTCTCAGAGTTTTAATTAAACCCAGTAAGATGTACAGAAGATGGGGAAGCGGTCAAAAGCACCACTCCCTAGAGCCAGAGGTGAGGGGTCAGGAGGAGCCACGGAGGGGTCACTAGCAGCCACAGCCTTCTCTCTGGGGCTGGGGTTCGCTCGTTAGCCGCCCCCCCTGCGGGGCTGATGGTTTGTGCTGTACGCCCGACTCGGCCGCGTTCAGGTCCAGGCTTCCGTCTTGGATGTTCTGGTAGATTTTCTTGGCAGCCTCCAGGAACGCGTCCTCCACGTTCTCCCCACTGCAAGAGAGCAGCAGGAGTTACTGGGGCTGCAGTGCTGCTCTGGAGGGAGCTGGGCAGGCACTGCCCCGTCCTCTGCCAGCCCAACAGCCCAGCCCCAGGACAGGGCAATGCCCTCCTGGCCTCTGCCCCCATCAGCACCAGCCAGGAATATGGAATATGTGCCAAAGCACCGAGGAGAGAACTAAGCCAAGGCATCGAGCCACGTGCACAGGGCAGTTCTGACACAGGCTTAAAGATAAGGCAGCCGCTATTGATTAAAACCTCTTTTTGTTACAAAGTCTTGTTCGGACATGTGGCAGTGGGAGCCACATTTCCTGGTGGCCCTGGAGATCTGCCCCCAGTGACACGGCCAGCCCCAAGCACGGCACAGCAATTCCTCAGTTACTGGAGGGACTGGTCATTGCCTACAGACCAAACTTCCAGCTCTGAACACCCAGGCGAAGGAACCCTTTACCCACTGAACACATTCCACACTCAAATAAAGCCTGAAATCCAAATCAGTTCATTTGAATTCAACCAGTGTTTGCCTGAAATGCAGCCAGAGCTCTCAGCTCCAAGTTACTTTCAAGTCACAGCTAACAGACCAATCTGAACATTACTGCAGCCAAAAGTCACTTACGTTTTTGCACTTGCTTCAAGGAACAATAAACCTGTTCAGAGACAGAGGTTTAACAGTCAGTGCACAACACACCTCCAAACAGCACAAAGTCAGACACACCATGACCTTCCCGTTACATGCAAGACACTATTTTAGTACTAAACAAGCTTTTGTGACTATGGTAAGGCATCAACACAAGCTGATTTCTAGAACTAAGCACAGTTATCAGACTGCCTGAGGCACAGCAGGAGTTTGTACACACAATTCCATGACTCTGGAAGTGTAAGCTTGCAGCTATCAGTGCTGAGGAATCACTTTAACATCACTATCTTGTAGGAAATGTACCAGCTCAAGAGAAAAAAAACACACCATTTTCTTCAGCAAATTGTTTGGCTTCTTCATATGTAACATCCCTCTGTGCTTCCAGGTCTGCTTTGTTTCCTATGAGGATTATCACCTGGTCAGGAGAGACAAAGTTAGTCTGGGAAAAAGCTTAGGAGCCTTTTCACTGCCACCTTCATTATTAATGAGACTTTTTAAAAAACCAAAGAGAAATATGCAGAGCAGATTATCTACAGAAGCCACACTCCTTCAGGAGAACTCTGCTCCAGCCTTCCCCACTCTGGGAAAGCAGGAACAGCATCTCCAGCTGTCACTTTCGAAGGCTGTTCTCATGAGATGAGGTCCTAAAAAGCAGTGGTGCTACCTGTGAGAGCTGTACCCTGAGCCACTTCTCATATTTTTTTAGTCAGCTGTTAATCCAGACAGAATCTTTAGAGTTTTCTTTCATCACAGCATAGTATTCTCATTAGTTTGGTGCTGAAGTATTTTAGAGGCATTCAGGAACAGGCTGAAGAACAACAGCTCTGTGGTATGGGCAGAGAAACCCAGAAGAATCTTCCTCCACAAAACCTGGTCAGCTTTTGCTGGAGATCCAGTTTACATTCCAGCCTAAGGACAGCATTCACCTCATTACTGACAAAGCAAGGAATAACACAAGTCAAGGTTGATCCAGATTTCACCCCAATTTTGTCTCCAGCTGCTTTAAACAGACCCTGAAAGGTGAGTGGCACAAGAAGACTTTCAGAAGAAGCCCTTTAGCTCCAGCTGCAGTAGGGAAGTGAATCACAGCACTCTGCACCTGGGGACAGGAGCAGTGCAGAGAACACAGGCAGCTCTTGCACAGACCACTGCAGTGCTTTGGCCTGAGCCTTCCACCTCTTGCTCAGGGAGAAACAATCTTGCTTTTAAGCTAAATGAAGTGCAACTTACAGTATTTGGATTGGTGAGGTTCCTTGCATCTGTCAGCCAGCTGCTTAAGTGATTATACGTACTTCTTCTGCAAAGAACCAAGAGAGGACACTTTTAGCCTTTTATAAAATATTTAGGTGCCAACAGCACAGTCAGCATCCAAACACAGCAACATCCATCATCCCTGTTCTTCTCCCCACCTCAAGACAGATAAAGCAGCAGCACTGTGGACTCAGAGCACAAATTCAAGGCAACTTTAAACCCCTGGAGCAGCTCTTACACCACCAGCGGAAAGCCAGACCAGCTCCCACTGCCAGCACAGAGCTCTGCACACAGACAAGGCTGATGCTGTTCTGTACAGAACACATTAAAGGGTTTCCTGTCAAATACTCTTACAGAGCACAGAGCAGCTCTGTGAACAGCACTTCAGTAACAAAGTGCAGGTCATGTTCTACTCTAGATTTACACAAACAGGAAATACACCTACGTAAAAAACACAGGTGCCTGAAGAATATCAAGAACAGCCCCAGAGGAAGACGAGAGATGTGTGAAAGCCAAAGTATTTCATGTTGCATCTGATGCATTCTTGTTTGAGCAGCATTTTTAGCTGTCACCTCTAGAGGCAGCCAGAATGGCTCCTGTGCAGGGCCAGGTTGAGGCCAGGTCTCTCCCCACACACCACGGGCAGCTCTGCACGTTCACAGCTGGGCCCACTGGGGACACCCCTGCCAGGGGAGCAGCTCTGCCACTGCCTCCACAGCAGCAAAATCCACCTGCTGAAGTGCACATTGTAAGGACAAAGCCAGTTCTTTAAAACAACTAAAACACAGGCGGTCACAGCCTGAAATGCAAACTCCTCAGGCTCAGCAGCAGCAAGATTTTCCAAGCAAAGCTGCTCACATCATTCCCTGTGTCTCATCTGCAGCTCTTTAAACACTGGGGCATTTGGATAAGGTGTGGCAGGCATCACACAACGGGATGCTGCTCCTCCAGACACACACAGAGCCTCTGAGCCAAGGGACAGACAGACAGCACCTCCAGGGCTGTGCATCCCAACCTCAGCAAGCACTCCCAGAGCTCTGCTGCCCTTACCTGGTGATGTCGTAGACCATGAGAGCTCCTGCTGCTCCTCTGTAGTAGCTCCGTGTGACAGCCCTGAATCTCTCTTGTCCTGCTGTATCCCAAATCTGTAGTTTAATTTTTTGGCCACTAACTTCAATTATTCTTGTGCCAAACTCAACACCAATTGTGTGGGGACAGTCTGCCATAACTGCCATGAAAAATAAGAGCAAAGATCAGATCCTTCTAGGACAAGGTTTCCTTGCTGCAAAGATACCACTATCACAAGTTTTCAAAATCTTTACTAGATTTTCAGTCTCTAAGAAAGCATTTTTACAGCTACAGTTCCCAAACTGCATCACTTAACCAGAAATAAAATGCTGTATTTCCTGAACTGCTGTTAGTTTTAAAAACAGTTATAAAATTCCTTGCCTTCTCTGCTGCTCTTTGGCCATACATATCAGAAGGTACCAAGTCAGCTGATTCCCAGTCTATCCTTGCAGAAGGTTAACTATTTTAATGCAGTAGGAAAAGATAATTTTTAGGGAATTACCAAGAAAGATACAGTTAAAAAGTCTGTCACATCTTCAGAAACAAATACCCAAGTTGGTTCAGACAGGACAAAGCATGACTGTCCACAGGAAAATGCCAGTTTTGTAAGTAGCTACAAACATACCAAATCAAATCCAAAAAGGCATCCTTCCAGTTATGATAAACTCATGTTAATAAGCTCATTTTTGAGAAAGATCAAGAAAACACAGACAGGATGATGACCTGCTCAGGCTACCTAGAGTTAGGGGCAGTCTCACAGCAGGGGTGTTTGCCTTGTTAGTTTGGTTGTACTGCTTTGGCTTGGTGCTGACAGAGTAAGAACATTCTCCTCATGGACAATCTGGCCATGTGCAAAATGGCATTTAAATAACTGGCTGATACTGCATTTTCATTAAAAACAACAGTCAGAAATTCCTATTTCTACTGCAAAACAAATATTTTAAACTGCAGCTCCTACCCACTTGTTACCACATCTCAAGTAGCACATGGTGATTAAATACCTCCAGACTTACTCACTGAGTGAGGTAACAGCTGCTGCAAACCCCAATGCAACACACACCAGGAAGAACTGAAGCTAATTCTTAATTAGTGATGATACCATACATGAGAAAATGTTTCAGATGAGAGAGACTGCAGCAAGCCCTAAACACCATCACCAAGGCCAGGCCAAGTGTCCTGCAGTGCTGCTTAAGGCTGCAAACAAGGACTCAAAGAAAAGTTATTCCCTTTTTTCCCTTTGAACTCCTTAACAGCACTAAAGTCACTCCGACTGCTTGTGATCAAGCTACACCAATATTGAAAATATGCAAAGTTCAGACAAGAAATTTCACTTTGTCCGTATCAAAATCCACAGAAAAGCTGTAAAATCAGATCCAGTCCTCCCACTCCTCACAGGCAGGTCTGGCTGGAGCAGCTTTTGCCATTACTACATCAATATTTGTTTCTGCATCTGCTGAAATCAAACCAAAAATGTGACCCAGTACAATCCAAACTCATACAGAATAATAAGACAGACACCAAATCGAGCTCATGCATGATGGAAACAGGCAGGAAAAAGGGATGAAGATGCCAGTTAGAATATGTATCATGAACTGAAATACTCACACTTCTTTTCTGTGAATTGATGAAGCAAACAGGACTTTCCTACACCCATGTCCCCTGTTACAGAAAGAATTGTTAAATCATTGTTGCAACAAGCACATTATCTTCCTCCCACACAACAAATGGTACAGAGACATTCATTTCTCAGGTCAGCTGGGCAGTGTTCTATCCCTGGCTACATCCTCAAATTTATCAACTTTGGCACTAAAGCTTTGGTTACAGGTACAGCTTGCAATCAAGAGCAGAACACTCAAGAAATAAGTTAATTTTATTACTGATTTTACAGCTCTTTTTCACAAGGTTATAAAAAGTACATCTGAAGAAAATGAAATGTAAAATACACTTGGTGCTTGCTCCTGTCTTACTTGCAATTACTGGTAAGAGCTTCAAAAATACTGACAACCATCCAGAACATCCCAAGAAATCGCTTCATTTCCACTGATCCTCTTGCACAATGCCAAGGGTTAGACACAGCAAGATCTTTCAAGAACCAGCTTTTCCAGAGGTTGAGGCTGTCACAGCAGCCTGACTTACAAACCTGCACAGTAACACTGCAGATCATTTACACCTACACAAGGTCATTAACAATTAAACAATTAACAGCAAGACCAGTTCTTCCAGGATAGCAATAAATGCAATCCCTCAGAGTCCCTGACTAAGCAGCCAAGGAAGCTGCAGCTAAAAGCAACATTTAAACACAAAAATACAGCCTGACAGAGGTTTATGAGCCTCATGCAATGGTTTCCAATCAGCACTTGTGCCTTCAACATAAATTCTAAAACCTTTGAGATTAATGATGCAAAATGCTCCAGTAAATGCTAAAGCCGAAGAGGTGGTGACCCATGGGGACTGAGGTGGGACAGGCACCTACAGAAAGCACCATGGCACAGCCACAAACCTCTGATGTACCCACACAGCGACATGAACAGCTGCAAGCCCGCTTGTACTTACCAATAATGATGTACTTAAAGATGTAGGAATAGTTGTAAGGTGCAGTTGCCATTGTGGCACTAAAATAAAAAATAAAACACATCAGAACTGACACTTGTTCCCTAAAGTCGACCCAATTTATCCAGTTTAGTTCATATAAGCAAAAAAACCCCCTTCCCCTTCCTTTCCCCCCCCCCCCAACCACCCTTTCATTCACAGTTCAAAATTCTGTAATTCCCCACAGTCACTGAATTAGTGGCACAGCAAAGTTCCCACATAGTTTGCTCTGAGCCCCTGTCAGTAGAAACACACTCTGGTGTAGTACTGATAATCAATTTTATCCAGAAAGACTTAAAGCTGCTGAAAGCTCAGTCGCTCCTTGCTCTGCACAGTCACTGCCAGACCAGCACTCGCCCGCCAAAGAGCTGATGCATGAACCGAAAATAAAATCTGACTCCAGCACAAAAATCTGAAGAGATTTAACAAAACCAGCAAGTTGGAACTATTACCTCACACTTTTGAGACTTGCAATAGCAACAAAGGAAGCAGTGCAGCTTGCAGCAAACAGCTAAGATTTAAAAGAATGCTGTAGTAGCCTTAACTGGGGTCTGGGGTGCTGCTTGTCCACGTCGGAAAAGCGGTGCAAGCCACAAATCAGATGTTCAGGAAGTTGGTTAACATCTCTGTGGCTTTGTCAGCATGGCAGTGTTACAGCCAGGCTGCTGAGCAGTTTCTCTTTTTTAAAAGGCAGTCAAAGTCCTTCTAATACTCCAGAATTTTCCTAAATGTAGAAAGAACTAGAACCGGCTTCAGCTGTTTCAATCTGCAAGGAGTAAAAGCTGACTTAGTTTGGATTACACATCTGTAAGAGCCAGATGTTGCCAGGTAACACAAAAGCTGGGAAATGCCTGCTTTTGTCCCAGGCTTTAACTTAAACTGGATGCTCTGTGATCAGTTAAGCAAGTGGAAAATTTCTAGCAGGAATCCAGCACTTCCCTTCCTGCTCCTGCATGGCAGATAGCCAGTCATTACAAACACATGGTACTTCTTACAAGGAACACTGCTGGAGCCTAGAAAGATTTTCATTCGGTCATGTGTCATTCACATGACAAATGAAACCAATACTGGAAAGAAATACAAACAGAGGAAAGCTTACAGGCCTGGGACTTTCTCAAAAGCAAAGCACTGTTGCTTGAACCACAATTAATCCCTCACAGTGAACTGCAGTCATAAGAAAGGTGACCAAATCTCACTCCCAGCACAGAGCCAGCAGCCTCCGCTTCCCAGTGCTGAGATTTGAGGCAAACACGCTTATCTAGACCTCGGAGGGGAGGAGAACAACTGCCAGAGCAGTTAAGAAGGGTTTACTGAGTGCCAGGCGCTGCTCTGCACCTCGTCTTCCCTCCACGCCCGGCTCAGGAGATGGAAACACTCGGTCCTTCTATCCCAAGCAGTACACAAAGCACCTCTGCTGAGTCCCATAGACACACACTGTTCTCCTGAACCAAGTTTATTCCAAGATAGGAAATTAAGTGGCAATTTTGGACAGTAATTCACCAAGCAAGCCAGCAGCTTTACTGCCTTATTTCCTGGATGATTCCAGGGTTACAGTACCAGCACGTGTACTCGTTATTTTCAACAGCAGTAAATAAAGACAAGTCACTGCTCCATATTGAGTTCCAAATGAATGTCTCACGGTGGAAACATCCAGTCCTTCAAGTTTCCTGAACATCTTCACACATTGCATTCTTCTTCTTCTCCACCATGTCCCTGCACAGTAAATTGGGCACCCAAAGCACACGTTCCTGCAGGACACTTCACCGCCTAAACCTGGGGTCTACGAGGTAACTGGAAGTATAAAAGAAAGCTTGAAAAAGCTGATTTATACATGCAAGTACTTCTGGAGGAGAGCAGGAACTGCCTTGTTTTCCACAGAGACAGCTGGGTGTTACAGCCACAAGACACCACGAGCACCAGTATGCACCAAAGACCTCCAGTGCATTCTGAGGATGGAAATATCCAGTAAGTTATGCTGTTAAAAACCCCAACCAAACCAACCACATCATGAACTCCAAGACAGGATGCCAACCACTCATGTGGCTATGAAATCTGCAGAAGCCTGGGTGCCCTCTCTTCTTCCCAAGACCAGGAGCCCGAGGAATGCCAAGTACTCCCAAACACAGGGCAGTTTGATGGTTCTGAGCACGTGACCTGAGGACATCACTGTATGGGAAACAAGGTTGTACTGCTGTGCTGTTCTAATCAGGGGGGAAATGCATCCTGCTATCCAAGTCTGGAAAGTGAGGAGGACTTTTTTTTAAAAGCATGGACAAACTGGGAACTCAGTGCAGTCTCTGTCACAAACTGAATTTGAAGTGAGTCTCAACTAGATCTTCATTGCTAAATACACAGCTCTGTTTATTTGTCAGACTGGTTCTGCTTGCTGAGATATGTCCATTTTCATCATGACCTTTAAGTAAAAAAGTCTAACTATGCTATTTCAATACGAAAAAACATTGGCATTACATTTATTCCAAGGGTCACATTAGAGAAAGATTCTGAAATACTCCAAACCATTAGTAAAGGTCAGGAATCTTTTCTGGAGAACAGATGACTCCTTTAAATAAAAAAATCAAATAAAAACCCAAGCAACACTAAAACAACCAAATAAACTTTTAAACACTCAAATTCCAGCAAGGATTATCAGGAATTCAGACTGTACTCTGATTGTGGAATAAAAGTGATATTCCACAAGGACTCTGTGCTGAAGGAGGAAAAAAAAAATGCAACAAATTAAGCACAGAAACCCTGCTGAGAATTCAGCCTTGGAAAACTGACCACCTCAGCATTTACTGCAGACGAAAGAAGGAAGTGCAGACAAGAACAGGGTACAGCAGGGGTCAGAAAATTCTAAACTAGCAGCTACATGTCAATCCAAGGGGTTGATGTGTTGATAGCCATCACCCATCTGTAGGAACACAAGTTCTGCCTCCACCCTCTCTGTTCCAGACATGTGAATCACCATAACTCCAATATGGGGGGATGGGGTTTTGCTCTTGGGAGAGTTGGGAGGGCAAGAACTGCAGGGCTGAGAAAGCTGCACAAAAATATCCACAGCTCAGTCTCAGCCACTGCTGGCATTGTGCACTGTGACATCAAAGTTAACCAGCCATGAGTTTACTGTTAACAGAAAGCAGAAGTTTAGTCTGGGTGCTTGGCCTATCTGCCATCCTTCTTCCGGGAAAGTCTGCCAGCTCCAAGCAAGTTTTGGCTCCCTTCTCCCAGGTAAGGCTGCCCTGGAGCCCAGAGCATTATTGCAGGATGGCCACTGGCCAGAGGATCTCACTATGCACAGATTTATGCTTATTTCAAAGCCTGTACAATTCATTTCTGTATTACATTAAGACTGGAAATTTTACAGTGAGCAGTGTAGCCAAATTCATTTCCCATATATCACCTTCTTCCTTAGAGGCTTTTTCTTTTTTTATAAAGTTAAAGATGACCTTACTGAGATTCCAGTACATCTACATTTCCTCCTCTAAACAAGCAGCACTACACAGATATTTGGAAATCTCACTGAAGCCTTATTTCAAGTATCAGCTACATCTGTACACCCTGAGATAAGATTGTTCTGGGCACACTGCTGTAACATTCTTTATCACCATAACATAACTGTAAATATCAGATTCATACCAGCCTTTGTGAGACCTGTGCAGCTCCTTCCAGCTCAAGGACACAGTCAGTTTTAACTCTTCACTGGGTATCATTTGCATTGAGAAATGTAATAACTTTATGCTCAACAAGAAGCAGATGTGTTAAGAGACCAGAAGCTGCATGCAGAGGGTTTATTAGACACTGATGGCTCACACCATGGACGGTCCATTGCAGGGATGAGACCTGGGGAAAAAACTACCACCTTCAAACTCAGCACCGCCCAGTTCTTACAGTTTCCCTGCAAACCACAGCACTCTGCAGCCAGGTAACCTCTGGTTAGTTACTCTGAAGCAAAAGGCATTTTTTAGTCCATCTGGGCAGCCAGGTGTTCTGTGCATCGTTCTCCAAGGATGTTCAGCAGGAAAGGCTCTCACAGTTGAAGCTGCAGATTTACTTGGATATTAATTAACAGACAGCATTAGGATTGATAAGGAGGAGGAGCTGGGGAGAGATAGAATTGTTTCATTTCATAATTGCACTCCTCTCCTGACAAGGACTTTTGTCAGGCACACAAAACAATGTGGTTCAACAGGTATCTTACTTCAGCAGGCTACTAGAAACAGTCTGTGAGTGCTTAATTATGGTCATTTGTGAGATCACAGCACACTGAAGGTAATAACAGTTCTGTTATCAATTCATTCACCCAAGCACTGAATTCCCACAGGTCTGTTGGCCACAGCAAGCTGTGAGGTCTGCTACAATTAAATTCCACTGTGGTTCTCTGCCTTTCACACACCAAGGACAATCAGGTCTTGCTAAACCACATCAACATCTCAGCCCTCTTTAAGATGATGCTCTGCAGCCACCCTGCTCTGTTTATTTACTCATTTTTGCAAGCTTGGCTTCACAAAGCCCTGCTGAGCCTGACCCTGAGGAGTCTCAGAGCCTGCTGCAGCCTTCACACCTGTCTGACAACATCACTTGTTGCTGGCCAGTTCCTTACTCATCCCTCAGCTCTTTCAGAGTCATCCTCCCCAGCTTCCCCCACTTGGATTTCACCAAAGCATCCAATTAGCACCAGACAGTAAATTTGGCTCAGCAGATCTCTGACCACCCAGCAGCCTCTGTGAGCTGCTGTCCAGGATCACTTTGCATTTCCTTGTTATTCCCACCTGCAGTTACTCTTTCCCTGACAGCACACGAGGCCTGCAGGCTCTGGGGCTCAGACTCACCAGCCCTGCAGAGCCCTTTCCAGGCTGTTCTTGAAGAAATGCATTTCATACATTCCTTAACCATTTAAAACACCTTAACCCAGCCTGAGGCTTAGGAGGTTTTTCTAAAGGCTTTACAGGCCTTCACTCCTCCTTCCTCCAGGAGAACTTTGTGTTTATTTCTACATCAAAGCCACATATCACACTACCTTCACTTTCTGACTTTCCTCACCAGCTCTCCAGTCACACCCACATTGTGCTGGTTATCCTTCTACTGGTTTCATGTCCTGCTTCATTAAGTCACCCCATTTTGCTTCCTAAACTTCCTGCATTTATATGTGCACACCTCAGTTGTCCCTAACCACACCCCAGCAGCAGAGCTGAACTAATCACTGCCTACCTGCCCTCATCAGCTCGAGCACCTTCTGCCATGTCCCTCCTCTCAGCCACCCTTTATTCACTTGTATTTCCTCACTTATCCTACTCTCCTCTTCCCACAGAACACTCCAACCTGTAGCACGTGTCTGTTCATAGTTTGGGACAGTTTATACAAAACCAGAAGAGTTTTCTGTCATTCCAACAAATCAGAACACTCTGGAATCATCACCTTGGAAAACACAGACGTTTTAGGTAAACATTAACTAAGATCTACCTCCTGTTTCAGGAAGATACAGCAAAATGAAAACCAATCATAAGCAGGTTTCATTACATGCCCAGGAGTGAGCAGGTAATTTTAAAGTATTATTTACATTTTACATCCCAGTACCTCCAGTAGAACAGGTTTGTTTCCAAACTACTGTCCTTCATAAGAATTCCATTTTATGAATAACAAAAAAAAAAAAAAAAAAGAGGAAAAGAGGAACTTCTTCCTTCCACTCAGATTTATGCCATTTCCAAATCCCTACAGGAAGCTAGCAAATTCCTTTCTAAACCGTATTAAATTGTGACATTTAGTAATTAAATTCCCCAAGGTTCATATTTTCTTCCCATTCCCAAGTAATGCCCAAGCACAAGGGTCCCACAGTCCAAACCATGACAGGACTCAATCCCAGCCATGGGACATCAATTCCATTCCATAGGATAACATCTGCTTCCTGAAAAGGATGTGGTGATTTGGGGTTTGATATGATTTAGGATGCAGTCACCCTGAGTAAATCCTGTTCTCTAAGGGGTTCTGTTACCTCTAAAAAACGTCCCAATAACACAGATCTACCCTGTTTCAAAGCAAAGGCCACACCAAATCACCTCCAGAGCCACTCCAGTGCAGACACCCACCTTCTCCTGGCTTTAGTGCAAGGATAATTCAGTACAACTCCAAGACAAAGCTACCAATACATGTTGTAGATGCTTAGTGTGCTGCAAATAGGCAATAAAGAATTAGATGAAAGAACAGAATTTCACTCTTCTGTTTAGTCTAAATAAGCTTTGACAAAAGAAAACAGTCTAGAATACTTTCGCTGCTTTCTCGAATAGGAAGTGGCTTTTGCCTCAACCCTCAAAGTCATTTTTCTGCCGAAGTTCACGACGGCACAGGTCAATATAACAATTAAAAGTAGAGATAGCGCTGCACATCGGCCACACACACGGTACAATATACACATACACACCCTACATGCAACTGCAACAGCTCGTAAGGGGGAGATATAGAAACACCTACATAAAAACATCGCCTGTGGCCGAGTGTTCGCTGGCGGCGTTGCCGACTGTGCAGTGCAGAGGAGCAGTGGGAGGCGGCGGTGACACAGAGCAAAGCGGCCTAGTCCTGCCCGGCAGCCTCACGCCGCTCGGCCCGGCCGCCCCTTCCCCTCCCTGCCGGCCCCGGGGCCCGCTCGCAGCGCCCTCGGGGCCGCACGGCGCCCTGCGGGCCCGCCGGGC